>VXBL01007948.1:118307-158571 GCA_013400195.1 Aramus guarauna | reverse complement strand
CCCCTGTAGCCCCCCCGCTACCAAAACCTTGCCATGCAAACCCAACACAGTTGGGTTTGTTCAGAGTCTCAAGAATTCATCCAGTGATCAGCCTACTCAATCTTACAGATTTCTAGCAATTGTATTTCTATTGTTAAGTATCTTTTGCTGTTACCAGTTGTGAGGTTTTTCCTAGTTTCCTGTTCTAAACCTATTCTTTTCACCCTGTTGATAATTCCTTTTTTGGTAGTTGATCATTTAGAAATACTGTCTGTGACATTGCCTATGTAGTTTTTGTGTTTCTCCTTGGTGCTAGCATTTTTAGAAAACAAGCTACCTAATTTTGCAATTTCTGAGGTGGAAAAAAAATCTGATTTTTGAGGATAGTTTCGTTGCTGAGTCTTGCAGAGGTAGGAGCTGATACTTGTGAGGAAATATATGCAGATTTTGCTTATGACCATGCATTAACAGTTAATCACATAAGGTTTTATTTTTGTCAGAATTAATGATACAGGTCATTAAAACCTTTTTAAGAGCCTTTGTGGAACAAATAAATATAGGCAAAAAGATAGATGTTTTGGGTCTTGCCTTTGTTATATATTGTGTGCATGTACTGTAATACAGCCCAAGTCTGTCTTTCTACTAAGTATCTGTAAAAATAGGAATAGCAAGGGTTTGAGTCAGGCCTGAGGTATAGTCTTGGCATATTCTCATTTCTTCTTTACTCCCATCTGTTCAGGTATATTTAAAACTTTATTAAAAGCTTTATGTGCTTGTGATGCTTTTGTCCTTGTAGAGAAGGAGAACACATGGAATAAACCTGGGAAACTTTAAGAATCAGTGAACTGAATTAATTCTTTTCAGCAAAAGCTGAGATGTAGGGGAATCTAACTTTGAATTATTCAGCCCTAGAGGAAAAAATAAGACAGGTAAAAGAGAATATTGGATTAAATTAATCTTCGGTGTAACTGACTGATTTCCGGGGAGGTACAAGCCAACTGCATGGATAATTTTTTTTTTTTAAAGAAAATTTCTTTTATTCCAATTGAATGTTACCTTTATTGCGGTTCAAATGCTATTACATAATGGCATTTGGCTGTAAGGCTAACATATGAAGGAATTAAAAGGTGGTCGCCTGTCTTCTAGGATTAATCTGGTTCACAGCTTTGCTGTTTGGTCCTACTTCCCTTCCCCTGCTCCTGCTCAGTTAATGGGCAAGAGGGCTTGAATAAGGTAAACGTGTAGAAGAATATTTGAGCTTTATCCCTCTGGGCTTCTTTACTGTCTGGGGATTTTAAGGGCTGTCCTCAAACAGTAGATAACTACACAAGTTGATACTCTGTATTTTAAAAATGCTGCCAAGTCTGGAAAACCTAATGACTGTTATAAAACCTGAAGAATAAATATAGGCTTGAACTTTGAATGTTTTCAGTCTCCTGTGAATGATCACATGTGTTAATATAAGCTATGGATGTCTGAACCTGTGCTAAGTATCACTTAAATGTATATTCATGTATACAATTTGAAAATTATTAGCAATGTAAGGTTTATATTGTATTGTAAGACTGGTTTATAATGTATGTTATGTAATTTTCCTTTTGCTATATCTTAATTTTAACATAGTATATTCTGCTACAAGCATCCCAGTTGACATGATAAAAAGCAAAGAAATAGAACTGCTAAGGTTTCTTTTTGCACTAAGGTTTCTTTTCTCAATAGCTCTGTTTACTTGAACTATTTATTTCCTTAATATTCTATTACATATATACCTCTTAATTCTAGTGTTTGATTACTTAATTGCAGTTATGCCTGTCTGTGTCTTACCAAACTTTGTATTTTTTCCATCTATCTATAAAGCATCAAACAGAGGATTCTGGAAATGTGATGTGACAGAGTTGAAAATCTAGAATAAACGGTACTGTTGCTGCTTTACTCATGGTAATGACTGTATAGGCTGACTCGCTAACACTGTAGGATGATAGTGCTAAAAGTCAGATTTGAACTTAAACTGCAAATTTAGAAGGAAGTCAATGTAATGAATGTAGTTGGTAGAAGAGGTTTGCAATGAAGAAACTGTTTTGAGTATCTAATGTTTGGTTTAACCCTGTTTCAGAACACATTGCTTTTGTGGAGGGCAGCAAGTTGATGCAAGAAGAGCAAGTTCCCCACAGGAAAGAAAATAAAAGCTCTTGGAGCAACTTATTAAGGTAAACAGATTGCAGTGGATTTCTGGATGGGTAAGTATTGATGAGCAGGATATTTCTATTTCCTCTACTTACCTTCCTTTATAAAGGATTTATAAAAAAAGCACAGAAAGCTACTTCTAGCTTTTCACAAAAGCTCAGTGATGTCACACATTAGTGTATACTCTAAGACATACCCAAAATGTCATGTAATTCTGACTGTATTCTTGTGTATATCAAGACCAGTTTAACTTATTGGTTTTTAGTACAGGTGTTTTTTAGAGAGACCTTAGGTCCTTTAGCACTGATTATATACCAGTTTGGAATTACAGATACAGAAATTGTATATCCAAGTTGCCTTTTATGTTTGGTGGGTTTTTTGTTTTTGTTTTTTTTTAATTCATGGTAGAACTGACAATTATAAGCAAAACATTCCCCAAACTGAACAATTACTAAAAGCAAACAGAAACCCCTAGGCAAAGTAGCTGTTGGGAGCACACCTGGAGAAGCATCGCTTGCTGTTAAGAGATAAAGTTGTTGAAAGCTGCAGTGGCACATGAGGTAGTTAAGTCAGGGCCTCAAATGAGCTGCCTCTGGTAATGGCCAGAAGTAAGAGGTTGCTGTGCACCTTCCACTGCTCAGTAATCTATCTGTTCTTGTCATGTGCAGCAGTTCCATATCTTGCTTGCTTCTATGTTCCAGTTATATTGGGGCTGCCTAAGGAACTTTGGCAATGTGGGGTTGGGGGAAAAATCACTCAAATTGCAAAGTTCTTAACATGCAAAATGATGTTGTTTTTTTTTGTTTGTTTGTTTGTTTGTTTGTTTGTTTTTGCTAGGCACTTGGATATGCACTTCAGTCTTTTATTGTATAAATGTATTGATATAAAAGCCCTGTAACATTTCTAAGAGGAATGAAATTTAATAGGAATTCACGTTTTCTTTCTGCATGTCTAAGTTTTGATCTTGCTTTGCAGTCTAGCAAAAGCAGTGTTACAGGATCACTGTGTGCATATGTGAGTGGGAAAGGGACTGAGAAATCAGGATCATATAATAAATACCATCAAAAGTTCCATTTCGTATGTATTGCTAAGTATAATGATGTGTAGCTATTGTGTGGGAAATGGCAGTATTTTTTTGCTAGTATAGGATTAGAAAGTAAATGAATGTTAAAATGTTCAAAGAGCAGCATAGAGAAACTTTGTTTTTTTCCTTACATGATCTCAGGAAGAAAAAGTAAAAGCTGGAACTATTAATTCTGTAGTTATTTTCTGTTATTTCTGTTAAGAACTCTTATCAGAAAGTTATGTCTTACTCTGAAGTTGGGTGTTTTTTTTCTTGCTTTATGTTTTCCTTTGAACAGCAGATCTGGAATGGACACAAGTCCTCTGGGAGGATTAGAACTGCCTGAACATAGTCCTGGTCTACTCACGAATACCACCATGGCAGCAGGTCTTGCAAACGTAGGAAATACGTTTGGAGGTCCACCAAGTTCTTTAGTTTCTAGACCTAATAAATTCCAAAACTCACCTATAGAAGATGATGATGATGTAGTTTTTATTGAACCTGTACAACCTCCACAAAATTCTACATCACTGATAGCAGATCAAAGGAACACTGCATTTACATCATCAAAAAATGAAGAACTTCAAGGGAATGATTGCAAAATGCTTCCTCCTCCAAAAGACTTAAATTCTCAGAAGGGGAGTATAAGTGAAACTATTATTATTGATGATGAAGAAGATGTTGAAACAAATCAAGGACAAGAGAAGAATACTTCCAGTTTTAATGAACGAAGACTTCCAGAGTGTAAAAATAGAACCAACAATATGGAATTCTCAGCTTCCGGTTTTTCAAGAAGTAAGGTAAATTCAGGAATAGGTAATAGTTGTATAACCACAGAACCAGACTCTGAAATTCAGATTGCTAATGTTACTACATTAGAAACAGGTGCTATGAGCTCTGTGAGTGATGGTCATTTAGAAAATGCTGAAGGGCGTGACATGAACTTAATGATTACACATGTAACATCACTGCAGAATGCCAACTTGGGAGATGTATCTAATGGACTACAGTCAAGTAATTTTGGTGTTAATATGCAAACATACACCCCATCTTTGACTCAACAGACTAAGCCTGGTGTAGGACCTTTCAATCCTGGTAGAATGAATGTGGCTGGAGATGTATTTCAAAATGGAGAATCTGTGACTCATCATAATCCTGGTAAGTTGCAATTCTGCGCACTTCCTTAAAAGCTGAAAATAAATAATAGAATGTTTGATTAAAATATTTTTGGCAGTGGCACTGCTTAGGTTTTTAGTTCAATTTGTGTGGAGGATCTTGCTTCCCTTCATCCCCATCACAGCCTTATCTGTGACTCTAGAATAAAATACGTTCAATGACATGAATGTGTTAGGTAGATATACTATCCCAGTTTAGCAGTTAGTGATACCTTCAGATTTTTTGAGACACAAGTATTTGTATCTAAAGCAAAGCTTTCTTTGTGAGTTAAGTGTACCTCTTCAGTTGACACAAAGGTTAGGGTGTCTATGTAACTTTTGTACCTTTTTGTGGAGTTCTATGACTAACACAATGCAGCAAAGTTATTTAAGTATTATTTTACTGATCTGTTGTCTTGCCATCTGAATATAATTTGACATGTAAAAAAACCTGAATTTGAAAGTCTGATCTTAAGTTGCAAGTAGCTAGCATTCATAATTCATTGCATATTGAGCGATTCTTGGTATTGACAATGCTTGACAAAATGGGGGCCGAGTTGTGGACTCACATATTCCTGCAGTAAGTTATACACACTTTAGAATTGCTGTTTAGTTGCCTGTGTTAATACATGTTTATATGGTATGTTATTAATTTGTTTGAATTGGCTGGTTTTGTTCTATATTGCTGTGTAAATAGCAGTATATTGTCTCCTGATTTAGCAGTAAACAGGTATTGCTAAAAGCCCAATGGAGCAGCCATGAATGGTCTTCTGGAATTGCTGTTCTACAGAATTTAAGTTTTTACATAAGGCATTTGAAATGTCCCGAGTTCAACATATAGTGGTACTCTGCTGCTCTGTTAGGCTAGAAGTGGAGGGAAAAGTCAAATTACTACTTCTGCTATAGGTTTAACTTCAGACTAGTTAGGGCCATTTTAAAAGGAAAATTTAAAACTGTTAGAATCTAGGTGCAGTAGACCCTTGTTGATGCACTATTTCTTAACTTTCTCATATGCTGATTAAAACATGGAATTTTTTTTTTAAACCTATTTTTCAACAAATATTTAAATAGCACACTTCTTCAATTTGGTCACATATTACCAAATGTATTTTTGCGCAAGTATTAATACCTTTCATGTTGTATTACGGAAATGGCAATATGAAGCTAAGCTTTAAGTTGGATATTAGGTTGTGGGGTTTTTGTGTTAATCATGAAACTGATTTGAAAATTTGACTTCTGAAGTGGAAAGCTGTGAAGTTTTTATAGTCTGGATGTCTCAACAAATAATTTAGAAGTGCAGATCCTAATCTTTTAAAACCAATATTCCCGCTAGTTGATCCCTTAACACAATAATCATATCCCTTGTTTATCACAGATGGTCAGGTAGTTGTGGATGAGAACTTAAAGCTTTTCCTTAAAATAGTGCCTTCGTTTTTCTTGGGGAAAGCTCATCGTAAGAAAATTGGCACGTACTTTCCCTTAAACTACTGAACTTTTTTTTTTTATTTTTGGTGTGGTTAACAGACACACACCGGAATTTTGCTGGTATGAAGTCTGATAGGCTGAGATCATAGCAGCAATGAAATAGATTTAGTTCAGAGACAGGAATAGTGGCTCGGAACGCTTTTAGGGACTTGATGAAAAAGACTCAGAAGGGAGGAAAAGATAAGTTTACAGGTGGATATGAGAGATGTATTTCATTGTCGTGAGAATTTTTTTATGGCTGTGGTCTTTGTATGTGAAAAATACAGAGCAGTAGCTTCAAAAGGAAGCAGGAAGGGCTGCCACAGGTAAAAGGGAAGGAGAAAAATACCAAATGAGAGGAATTAGAAAAATGACCAAGAGAATGAGAATAAGAAACAAAAGGAGGAAAGAGGGTAGACAGCTATAGTGGAAATGGCTTTTACACAAGAAAAAACTGAAACACAATAGGTGTGGATCATTTACAGGTTACTGTACTTACAAAGAGGTAAAGGAAAGATTTTCAAGATAGAAGTTTCAATTTTGTTCTTTTTCTCTGGAAGCTACCTCCTTTTCTTCTAGAAAATCTTGTTGGTAGAAGTTAACCCTGCCTGTTAGAAACTTTGATAATGTCACAGGAAGCATTTGTTCTTAAATGTTTAATATATTCTACACCATTCCAGTCTAAGATTGCTAAGGATAGATTAATCTTTTCTGGATCAGTGGTGTTCCATCTGTTCTGATTTCCAGATTTCTAAATATTTCCAATGGAGGTGGAGACTCCTGCTTAGTTAATTTAAGCATACTGATGATAAAAATGCTTTGATTTATATAATTTGAAGACCATGGATTGAAAAGCACTGCTTGTAGTTCAGAAATAGGGTGCAAGAAGTTGGATAGCAAACTTTGTTTTCAGATACCACAACTTTCTTTAGCGATATGCTAGCTAGCATTTGTTGAATCTCAAAACTTTGCTTAAGGACTTAATATATCAACTTACAGAGCAGTTTTGCAAATCTTGGAACTAGTCTGTTACCTAAAGACATTCTAGGTTGCGTCTTGGAAAAAGATGTATTTTTCATATTTGCTTCTTATATAGAGGATTTGAAGCCTTGAAGATGCAAACCTGTGTTGTTTCCTGATGCTTCTTTTTTTTTCCCTAGTAACAAAAGAATCAAGATGTGTAACATCTATATGTTGTTAGAAAAATAATAGATCAAAATTGTTGATAGTAGGGCTCTGGCAAATACATTATGTGTATCTGTATCAGAAATAGTGGGGCCAGCAGGACTAGGGAAGTGATTGTGCCCCTGTACTCTGTACTGGTGAGGCTGCACCTCGAGTATTGTGTTCAGTTTTGGGCCCCTCACTACAAGACTCAAGTTGTACCAGGGAGGTTTAGATTGGATGTTAGGAAAACTTCCTTCACTGAAAGGGTTGTCAAGGGTTTGAACAGGCTGCCCAGGGAAGTGATTGAGTCACCATCCCTGGAGGTATTTAAAAGATGTGTAAATGTGGTGCCTAGGGACATGGCTTAGTGATGGACTTGGCAATGTTAGGTTTATCGTTGGACTTAATCATCTTAAAGGTCTTTTACAACCTAAATGATTGTATGGAAGATTTCTGCTGCGTCAGTATTAGTCTATCCCCCTTGGCTAAGTGCCCCCACTATATGGGAAGCAGCAAGTGCGTAACAGAGAAACTTCTGTCCAACACACAAATTCAGAACTTAATGTCCTCAGTAAGCATTGGCGTACATTTGATAGAATGGTTTGGGTTGGAAGAGACCTTTAAAGATCACCTAGTCCAAGCCCGCTGCCTTGGGCAGGGATACCCTCCACTAGACCAGGTTGCCCAAAGCCCCATCCAACCTGGCCTTGAACACTTCCAGGGAGGGGACATCCACAGCTTCTCTAGGCAACCTGTTCTAGTGTCTCACCACCTTCATTGTACAAAACCTTATTCCTTATGTCCAGTCTAAATCTATCCTCAGGTGGGATCTCACCAGAGTGGAGGAGAGGAGGAGAATCGCCTTCCTTGACCTGCTCACCACGCTTCTTTTGATGCAGCCCAGGATACAGTTGGCTTTCTGGGCTGCAAGTACACATTGCCAGCTCATGCCCAATTTTTCATATACCAATATCCCTAAGTCCTTCTCCTCGGGGCTGCTCTCAATCCATTCATCCCCCAGTTTCTATTGATACTCAATATTGCCCTCACCCAGGTGGAAGACCTTGGCCTTGTTGAGCTTCATGAGGTTCACATGTGCCCATTCCTCAAGCCTATCAAGGTCCCACGGATGGCATTGCTTCCCTCTAGCTTACCAACCTCACCACTCATCTTGGTGTTATCTGTAAACTTGCTGAGGGTGCACTTAATGCCACTGTCATTGGTGAAGATATTGAACAGTATCAGTCCCAGTACAGTCCCTTTAGGGGCACAGCTTGTTACTGGTTTCCACTTGGACATTGAGCCATTAACTGTAATCCTTTGGACACAGCCATCTAGCCATTTCCTTATCCATCAAATCCGTATGTCTGCAATTAAGCAGCAAGAATGTTGTGGGGGACCGTATCAAAGGTGTTTGAGAAGTCCAGGTAGATGAACCGAAGTCCATGTAGATGAGTTTCAAGTGCTTTTGGACTGGAACTTAGATTTTGTTTCTCTGAATGGAATCTAGTTTTTGTGCATCAAATCTGCTCCAAAACCAGAACCAACACCTAGCAAATGGAGAGTGCAGTTCAGACTGGCCTGTTCTGAACCAGGTCACTAGTGCAGATGTAGCTGAATATGTTTCAAGAGCTGCATACTTCTGTAAAACTTTATTACTGTCTTCCTCTTCACCTCTGCCCCAAGTTGTGATACACCTTCTCAGTTCAAGGACATGAAAAACAGATTTTGCAGATCCTTTGTAGAGAATATGAAGTGAAGGAGGTAATGTGGTTAAAAAGTGAGATGTGAAGAAAAGTCGCAATATAAAAATCAGTGTCTATGAAGGTGTGATGTGGAAGGAGTGAAAGCGAAAAAAAGGAAAGGCAAGAAGATCTGTACATGTTCTTATGCTATGTTTATGGAAGGAGAAATGCAATGAAATGTCGATTAAGGGAGGCTGTCTGAAGCCTTAAGATACTAAAGAAATACTGAAATAATCTTAAGGAGGTACTAGGCAGTCATGGCAAAAGTTTCAAATCCAAATAAGCCTGGCAAACTCAAGTTTTCCTGACGTGGCAGTTGAGCACTACTGGAAGTACAAGCATGTGTAACTTTACTGCACATGCTATGTATTCCTGGTAAGAGATACAATGTGTTCCCACTTGAAACCTATGAGAAAAGAGGTGAATCTCAAAATATTTTGAGATGTTAAGGTGCTACCAGAGTATAAATATATCTGAGGTAGTAGACATAATAGTATAGAAAAGAGGGCACTCAAGTGAATTTGAGCTTCAAGCACTGTGGTAACATCTTAATTTGTCAGTATGGATAATCATGCCTTCAAAGGTAAACTTCTTTAATGGTTTAAAGAGGACTGTGTTTTGTTCTACTTCCTTTCCCCTCTTCCCTTCACACCTCTGTTCCAACTCTTCTGTTTACCCTCAAGCATTACAATGGGTAAGTTTCCGACTTGTCTTACGTGTCTGAGAAATAGGACGTCCTTGATGGTTACAAAGTCACACTGGAAAATGGTCTTCTACTTGTTAAGGAGTGTATGTTGTTTGTTGCTGTAATAAGGGTTCTTGGAACTTTGTCCCTAAAATTAATTTTAAAACTATGCAGCAGAATATATTAATAAAACCCTCTTGGGGCAAGAGAAGACTTAGGAAAATAGTATGAGGAAAGGGTGCCTTCTATGTAATGAATGATTATGGACAAAGATAATGTCTCTTACAAATAAGGTATGGGCAGTTGCTGAAGTCTATAGGTTATCAGAAGTTATAGAATTTAAAATCATCTCCAGGAATACACTTGAGTTACTGCGGTAAGACATTCAAGGCTTTAGCATTCTTATTTAGTTACAGTCAATGCTGCGTTTACTTTTTACTTAAAAGTAGTAGCACAATAACTACCAACTACAGTAATATTTATGCAGGTGTTTACTATTCAGATGGTAACAGTGAAGTACTATTCTAGTTACTGGGAATAAAAAGCTTGGAAGGTAAGTCCCAAGTGCTGTGACAGTATTTGAAATAGCTGACACACACTATTGAAAATGTGTATAAATGTTTTTTATAATGAAAGAAGTTTCTATTCAGGTTTTAATTCATGCTTAAGTAATGTATCATTCTTGGCATTCTTCAGAAGCTCAGTGTTCCTAAATTCTGGTGATAATTATTTAAAATGTAAGCTTAAATTCCAGAGAAAAGCCTAGAAATTGCTTTTCATTGGGGGATTTTTTTTTCCCCCCGGAACTGTGTATTCTGCTCCAAATCAAGATACCCAATGTGTAATTTAAAAGAAGTCTGTGATGTTTCTAAATGTATTTCTGTTGGAGAAAAAGTTTTACTGAAGTTCTTCTTATGCAGGTTGCTCTGTAGCATGCTCTGCTACAAAAGATTGGGAAAAGATGACTTAGTTCCATAGTAGTCTGTTGTCCAAAACTACAGATGGAGTTCTAGTGGAGTCTGGAACACAGGGACATGGATTTGTATACTGCCAGAACTTAATGAAATGTTACTTTCTAGGTTCATTGATTTCTACTGAGGAAGACTTGGAACTCTCATGACTTTGCCAGTTTGCACATTAGGTGGTATTCATTGCATTGAAAAGGTTATTGAGAAAACCAGGAATTCTTTCAGGAGTCAATGACACAGATGCAAATCCCAGCTGTGGACACACTATGCTTCACTGTAACTGCAGTATAGTTCTCTGGCTGCAGGCTAGTCTAGGAAACCAGTATGGGGAACCCCAGCTCTAGGGTTTATCGATGAGGCCAGACACATGAACTTTTACAGATGCTTGTTAAAGTTTTACAACAAAATAACTAATGAAAATCTGAGATTTCATGTTCTTTCAGATTTGCAGATTTTATATCTCAAACCTTAGTTTAGAAATTCCATGTTCTCTTGGTTTTTTTATTTTTTTTTATTGCAGTTGGTAATTGCAGTTTTGTTTCTCTGATGATAAAATTGCCAGTTTGCAAACCCAGTGCAAGTGACTTGAGGTCTGCAAAACTTGTCACTAGGTATAGGATGGGACCATCCTGAAATTTGTTCATATTTTGAAGCTTTCTAACAATGGAGAGTGGTACCATCAAACAACATTTTACTGTCAACCTGATTTCTAAAATAGGATCTATCTTCTGTTAATTGTCAGTTCCAATGGAAAAATTATTTTTATGATTGTAAGCCTGTGAATATTATTCTGTATATATGTACATGTCTGTTCACTTGGGTTTATATTTGGTTGTTTTTGTTTTTTTGTCTTGAAGATTCTTGGATATCCCAGTCAGCTTCCTTCCCTAGGAATCAGAAGCAATCAGGTGTGGATTCCTTGTCACCTGTAGCATCGCTTCCTAAACAGATTTTCCAGCCTTCTGCCCAGCAGCAGCCTTCTAAACAGGTTAAAGTCACATGTGCAAACTGCAAAAAGCCTTTACAAAAGGGACAGACTGCATATCAGCGAAAAGGATCAGCTCACCTTTTTTGTTCTACTACCTGCCTCTCATCATTCTCACACAAACCCACTCCAAAGAAACTTTGTGTTATGTGCAGAAAGTAAGGGATTTTTAAATTTTGTTTCATATTAGCAGCTAAATCCAGTAATACTTGAGATTCTTATGCATGTATGAGAATTGCTCCATTAATGATGTAAAATCTGACTATAAACCAGTACTTCATATAGTGTCACTTTAATGTTGTTTGGAAATGTTGAACTCACTGTGTCTGCTATAACAAAATAAAAAGCCTTCCAGCTTTTGAATTCAGAGCATGGTAGATTGTTTCTATGAAAGCCAATACATTAAAAATTACTGATTTTTTTTTTAAAGACGAGGTGTTAGAGTTACAAAATTATATCCTGTGACAAGAGATATTCTTCATAGCTTAAGTCCTTTATGAAAAAACTGGACCTTGTATTGTACAGAAAGCATTCCTTTTGATAGATGAAGATACAAAAGCTAGAGGCTTTAGAAGGGAAGAGAAACTGATACTTGCAAGAAGCAGGGGAGAGAAGAAGCCTTAGACTTTCCCCATAGTTAGGGGCAACTATGGCAACTTTTGAAGTTGAAGATGCCGTAAGCGGGCAGTACAGGGAGTGACAAGCATACCTAGAAGTGGCTTATTCTAAATTATTGCTTAGGTTTGACTTGTAATTTTCATTATTTCCCAAGCTTAAAATTACCAAAGAGAAATCTTCTGTAATTGTACTATTGTAGTATTAGGTGTACAAAATAGCTGTACTATCTTTTTCTTTCAGTGTACTGATTACTGAGATACTTGCACTTTTTCGTATTTTTTTCCAGTAAAGTCTCAATCCAGTGTATCCTGGAGCAACACTAGTTAAATGATGAATTCTTGCTGAACTAAAAAAGACTTGCAGTAAAGACTGCCTTTGTTATTGTATGTTTTGGAGAGGGTGATCTTTGCTCAATCACAGTTTTAAACTAGTGAAAAAGTTATACTTCAGTATGCAGTGTACTGGATTAATGTATTCAGATGTAAGCTACTGATCTGAATCTTTTTTTTTTTTCCTTCAGACTCAGTAAAACTATATAGAAAATATTGATATCCTGTGTGTATTCGTACCTTGGTACACTGAAAACCTCGCAGATTTAACATATTTTAGTTTTTTAAAAATTCTCTCAACCTTCGCCTCTACAGAGTTAGGTAAAAGCACTCTGTACTCTTTCTGTTGGCTTGTACATGTTTATACACTTTTAGAAGTAATCTGGTGACTGCCATATTCAGCTAGCTGTATTATATATAAAGATGTAGATTAGTCTAATCTTTTTATTTCTGACTGAAATCTTGAAAGCTCATGGCTAAATCTGTGCTCACTTGCAACTTTGGAGATACTTATCTTTGTATTGTAAGAGGCTGCACACAAAACTGCCCTAAAGGAAAACTTTATTTTTGAATGAAGAGAAAAATACATTATTTCTAGCTTTTGGGGTTACTTAAAATAGTTTGTTTAGTGTACTTGATTTCCAGAGAACCTCTGTGAAGTCACCTTTGACAAGTTTTGAGGTGAAGTTGGTCTTTGCTCTTCCACTAGTATGCAGTTGCTTACTCACTCACAGTTAAATAGTAGGCAGTATATGCATGAAATTGTTCCTCTGTAGCATGGGCTTTGCTGTGAAGCCCAATCTTACCCAGCCTTTTTTTTTTTTTTTTTCCTCATTGCGGTGGTAGCAAGGTACTCTGCTCCGTACTTGCTTCAGTGTTCCTTTCCTCCTAAAGCAGACTATTGTCAGATTGCAGTTCAGTACAAAGATAAGGAAACTCTAGCAAAATCCCAAAGATTTCGAATGTAAGTTGGATAGATGATAATAGTCGATATGTTAGCGGTCAGACTTTCAGAGGTAATGCTCAGATTTATCTTTAAATGTGTGGATTACTTTAAGTGGAAAAATTGAAGCCTACAATAACCATTTAAAAAAAAATGTATAACTGCATCTGAAGAGCCAGAATTCTTACAAATTTTTATCGTAAACCACTTTTCTAGCACTCTTCTGAGCCTCTGTAACTATGTAAATAGTGTAGGAATTATTGTAAGAAGGAAAGTATAGGAAATATCTGACGTTCTCCTTAGTTAATTTTTATTGACTTGTGTTATTCTTTTTTGACTTCACACTTGGTTCCTTTGATACAAGTTAATAGTGTAAGTCCTGGTGGAATCCAGCCAGAAACTGTAAGCTCCTCAAGGCACGAGCTCTGGTTTTGTTTTTGCAGAACACAAGTGATAACGCTCCCCAACATAACTCCCTACTAGCTTGCTAACGGGTAAGCCAAAATCTGCTGACTTTCCTTTGATGGAAGAAGGCAGGCTTGCAACTGTTACTATCCAGGGGCAGTACGAGTTTATTTTCAAGGGAGTCTGTCTAGGGAAGCGTACGGCATTTTTCCAATGTTTTCCACTCATCCTAGTTTCAGGGCTCCTAGATATGAGTGTCTGTGGCATGTCTTTTCCAACTGGTGATCCATCATGGTGTCAGTGGAGATCCAGATGTGCCCAGTCAGCTTTTTTATTTATTCTGCCCAGTAGTATGTCCTGTGCGTCAGTAATTGATTGTTGGGGGTTTGTTTTGGTTTTGGTTTTGTTGTTTTTTGGTTTTTTTTGGTTGTTTTTTTTTTTTTTTTTTCTTAGAGGGCAGAGGGGAAGGCTTATATTTCTTCTTTCTGCTTCTAATTTATGGTATGTGATAGTATGGGATTAAGAGTGAAACTACCTAAGAAATTACCTTAGAAGTTTGGAAGACCTGATTACAAAGGTGCACTGACAAGCATGGTGTTAGTGACTTTGCTAAGTTTGCAAACGTGCACAGCATACAATTGAAGGTCACAGAAGTCTAGAATTTCAGTGAAAAAGTGTAAGTCAGTTTGCTTAGAAGAAGGCTTGCTCTATTTCAGATTAATTTTATTGATGATTGCTTGTCTGGTTTAGCACAATAAATTGGTGTGGTTTCATGGGCAACTGCATGAATTGTTCAGGTGCTTTGGAACTTTAAAGTAATGAAAGAATTAACTGTTTTTAAAATTATAAAACCAGGCAAGTTTGTGGTAGAGTTTTAAGCTTTTTGGTTATATTTGTAAGTGTGAGAAAACAACCTTCTCTCCTCCCCTCATTCGATCTGGACATTAATACCAGAAATGGTGGAGTTACATACAAATCAAGACCATTTCTTGCCTTTTACTGTAAATCTGAATCTTTCATATGAAACTTTAATACAGCTTTTGTGTAAAGTTGTAGAAGAGCTAGTTTAAATTTGCTGTGTTAATTTTTTGTATAAGATTGAGTTTGCCGCAGCTGGTTCCTAATGGTGCATTAATGTCACTTAGTTCTAGAATAATGTAATGGGGAAAAAATAAACCCATTACAAACAAAAAGGTGTTTTTACACAGGAAAGACATTGTGCTTGAGTACTTAGAGTAGTTGTAAAAATATTATTAAACTTCTTAATGTTTGACATGTGACTAACTATACACCCACAAAACAGGTTTGAAATGTAAGCATTGAAAGGAAGAATCAATCTAACATGATGTAAAATGTTCTTGTTTAAATACATGTATCTATATTTACCCAAGCACACTAGAGAGTTTTTTTTTGTCTTTCAGAGATATAACAACAATGAAAGGTACCATTGTTGCTCAAGTTGATTCAAGTGAGTCTTTCCAGGAGTTTTGCAGTACATCATGTTTAGCCTTCTATGAAGATAAACAGAATCCCTCGAAAGGAGTTTTGAATAAATCAAGATGCACTATTTGTGGTAAACTAACGGAGGTCTGGTTGACTGTTTTTTCTCTTATCTTTCTCAATAATGACAATATTAATAACTTATATTTTGAAATAAGAGAACTGAAAATAAGGAGATTTAAAATATGATTCAGTATTTTCCTATGCAATGAGATAGAGATATGCAGGCTTAACATTCATGAAGATCGACTGAAGGAAGAAAGTGTTCAGAGGTTAATACTTTATTTTTGCTTCAGAAACTTGAAGTGCCTTTTGCTGATGTCTTGTAGCTACTGTCAACAAATTGATTAGGCATAGAATCTTGTAATTACAAGCCAGATCTCCCATGTAGAAGAACTGCTATTGAAAAAAGTCAAGATTTACTGTATTATTTACTTTATTTTTACTGTATATTTTGAAATATTATGCAAATGTTTTTGGAAATTTGTACAAGATACATAATTTTAAATTCTCGTTAATTTATTAATTCTTGATGGCATTACTGGGCTCACTGTAGTTAGGCTCCTACTTTACACACTATGTGTCTGGCCAGTCTTCATATGCCATGTTGTTAGCCTGCAAATTGAGTATTTTATTAAATTGCATAAATTGATCTTCTGGTCTGATATGCAATTATTACATCCTTCTCTGTGATCTTCACTTCTAGACTACAAGAACACTTTGGTCCAAGATTTTTTTTTTATTTTTTTTTTAATGAACTTTGGAGACTACAGAAACACTAATTTCTGTTTCTGCATTTCATGGTCGTTTCAAGCATCTCTGTTCTTGGATAGTTACCTAGTATAATCTGGGTTTGGTTATTGTACTTGAATGTAAGACTCTTGGCTTGTCTAGTAGTTTCAGGCAACTTTGTGCTTGTGTGGTGATAGAATACTTTTTTATTTTTATTTTTTAGATTCGTCATGAAGTTAGCTTTAAAAATATGACTCATAAGCTGTGCAGTGATCATTGCTTCAATAGATACAGGATGGCAAATGGTTTAATAATGAATTGCTGTGAGCATTGTGGGGAGTATTTGCCCAGTAAAGGAGCTGGAAACAATATTCTCACTGTTGATGGTCAGCAGAAAAGATTCTGCTGTCAGAACTGCGTTGGTGAATACAAGCAGGTAATTACTTCTTTACCTATAACTTAAAATGAAATAAACAATAACACTTCTTAAATTTATCCTGTTATTCATAACATGGTTTTACTTCTTGTTAGAAGCCTTAAATAACATACTTCTAAAAATGAAATAATGTCAGTGAGGGCAAACTAGCCAGAATGGACCTTTTACTTCTAGCTCTTTTTGATGTTGCTGTAATAGCAATACCTATTTGTTATTCATGAAAATAACATGGAAATTAAACTTTCAGTTAATTATTTGTTTGTTTCTAATGCGTGTATCACGAGTATATTAATAGCAAGCCTGACACACAAGCTTAAATCATGTTCTCTTAGATACAAAAGCTTGTTTGCATGCAATCGAAACATTGAAAAATGTGGAGAGCATACAGATTGGACATTGCTGTGAGAATGCTCTAACTGATTATACGTTGGCTGTGTACCTGTGCTATGGCTAACCTCCTTCACTGTACAGCGTAGATTTCAAAATTTGTTATTTTCACCCTTCCACATGCTAAATTTTGTGCTTTCATTTTCTTTACTTGGTTTGATCGTTATTTATTCTTAAGACCATTAGGAAATAATAATTGTTGTGGTTAAACATAATTCCAAATCAAGAAATCTGAAACTGATGTCTCTTAAATATTCCAGAGCCAGCTTAGCTCTGAACCATTGCTAATGCTGGCTGGAAGGTTTAAATGTTAATCACAGTATTTATGATATGATAGGATAGCTCTGAAATTTTAAATATTTTGGGGCAGGACATGCAGTTTGGGGATTTTTTTCTTTGATTTCTTTTTTTTCTTGGTACTTTCTGCTCTGAGTTTATAGGGATAGTGTTATGAAAGTATTATGTTACTAGCAAGAAATTTCTTCATCTGATTTTGAAGTTCACACTTGAATATGTGAGCGGCCCCAGCGCTGCACATTGCTTTGGGTTCTTTCTTCATCTCTTTCCATTTTTAAGAAACCAGTGGTCCAAGAGAAAAGGGAGTACAGTGCTGAATGTTTTTAAATTCTTTAATGTTGCATCGTGTATGTTTGTATTTTCTCTTTGGACATTCAGTTTTGATACTTTTGGGGATGGCTGTTCTTGTGTATATGCAATGTGCAAACAGCAAATCTGGAAACATGCATTTGTAAACAGCGTAACTGAAAACATAACATAAGCGTTATTCTTTTGTCACAGCTATACCAAAAGGGACAGGATAGGTTTCCAAGATACTAAAAACATAGGCATGCCCAGAAGCCATGGAAAGACTTGAAGAAACGTTGAATACTGTCTCTCGAAGAAACAAAAAGGCATGACATTAACTTTGAACTTGAGGCATTCCCACACAACCAATATAACATGCACTGCACATGGAATTGTGAAATGAACGTGGAATTTTGAGAGGTCGAATGATAAATCTGTACTTAACTCATTACAGACTGTACTCCTATTTGTTCAGATATTGTTATATTTTGTGTTTAGACATGTATTTGAGAATTAGAAGGATATGGGTAGCAGGTTGTATGTTCCAGTTTGATTTGGGGAGGAGGAGCAGTTTGCAGTACCAGGAACCTTCACAAGTAGCGTTGAGGATTGTGCATTATTGTGAGGATCCGTAAGAGAACCTTTAAAATTGAGACGCATTGTTTTGGTGCATTCAGTTCTGACAGCAGACTTTATTCAAGCAAGTTCTTAATTCTTTTGTGGAAATATTTTGTACTGGGGAACTGTAATAGGCTGTGAGAAGCCTAATTCTGGTGCTTATGTGCATCTGGTTTTGGAGTGGTGATGAAGTGTAAATCTTAACTGGTAGGTTTCAAATGTTCCTGTAGTGTGGGGGTTTTGGGGTATTTCTGATATACAGAGAAACTCAAACTATAAGATTAGCGGGTTTTTTTAGTGTATGTTGTAGGTGTCAAAGTTGCTCAGGACACAATTATTTGAGAATATTTAGTTGTCTAGCAGGATTTATTTAGGTTTGAACTTCCATTTGCATTGAGGTTTTTTGAAATTGATGTATTCATAGAATTCTGTTTTATGTAAGGAATTTAGACTTTGGAAGATGTCACTGACAACTCATTGGGCCACAACTGGTAAACTGTAGGTTGCTTTATTCAGTCATAATGTTTTCTTGGAAATTTCTTGTTAGATCTTGCTTTTAAAGGAGAACCAGTGAAGGAGAGAAATGGGAGAGTTGCTATTACATACTGAAATAAACTCAATGGAATCAACAATATAGGAAAAGTTGATGTATCATTTGATTACAGCATTGTGTTGTACAACTGATTATCGTGTGTCACCTAACAGTTTCAGTAAATGTTTTCTTACAAACAGTTGTAAAATACATAGGTCTTACTGGTATGAGCTTTGTATTAAGCAGTTTATATTGTTAACGTTATACACCTATCAATATGCTATACATATGTAGTGGTAATAAATGAAAACTGATCTTATTACTTGTACCTATCTATATACTTCACCCCTATTTTTTTTTAATAAATATTACACTGATTTCAACAAATAATTTTCAGTAACTTATCATGGACACTTTTTCTTCCTGGAATGAAAAAATTAAAATTTTGGGTAATAAAAATTACTGTGGCTCTCGGAATGGCCACTGAGTTGAAATAATCCATCAGCTACAAAGGTGTTCTTGCCTCTGCTTTAGACTGTTGGTGGGAGTAAGAAACTGTTATTCTGGGGATGGGGAGTAGTTTTTTTTTCTGAAGTGCCTAAGTCACCTTTCAAGGTGATGGCTACGCATACCTTTGTACATACCAGTTTCAAAACCTGCTTTAAAACTGAGACACAAATAATCTTGAATATTGCATCCTGTGTTTTGCTTTTCTGAGAGGTGATGGCTGTTCTTTCTTACCTAAAACTGAAGTAATTACAGAGCTTAGGTTTCTTTCATATTAAAAAAGCTATAAAAATAAATAGATTAATGAATTGTGTAAGAATTTGTAAAAAATAATAAATAGACATAGCCTAACTAATGCTCATTGTGGTTGTATGCAAGAGCATGTTCATTTCCTGCTGGCACAACAGCAGTTCATGAAGATGGCTAAGTGCAAGTCAAGCTTTTTTAAAAAAGAGAAAACAACAATAAAATCCTTCCACCAGAAATTAAATCACTGTGACAATTTATATAAAATGTCAAAACAAAACCCTTATTGGAAGTGGTTATATTTTTTTTTAAACCTGAAGAAGACTACTACTTCTAGATCAGAAATTCTTTACCTGTTGCACTGGGGTTGAAACTCTTCGCATGTAGAGGGGCAAGAGGGACCTAAAGAACGACACTAAACAAAATGAATAAAGCAAAAACCACTAGAAGAGAATGAGATCATATCTGAAAAGGAGGTGGATAAATTATCTATGTAATTGTGCAAATGCTGAAATATTTTCTTTCTTTGAGTAGACATTTCATATAATTAAAATGAGAATAATAATTTTAAAAACTAGTGATTAATTTAAAAATTAGCATCTATGCAACAAATTGAAATAGATCCCAAATACGTCTGCCATGAAGATGTGTTCTTTCAATGTTTCTGATACTATCACATATTTCCTGTCTCTACAAAATTAGTTGACTGCCTCTTCAAGGCAGTTGCCATGTTTGTGTTCTAGTTTCCTGGATTTGGGTACAGTCTTGACAATTTTGTTCTAAGGATCAAGTGAATTCTGTGACTTGGCTTCTGCAGCCAACCATACCTTTTCATTTTCAGCTGTTCAACTAAGAAAAAAATGAGTCTGTGTCTACTTTTAAAAATACAGTCTTTAACTGCTTTGCTTACTGGCCTGGTCAGTCCACAGTGCTTTTGATTCTGCCGTGAAATCATTCAATGCTTCACTAGCTCCAAATGTTCCTTTACTTTTTTGCTTTGTTTCCTTAACTAAAATTCTTCTTGTTAGAATATGACCTGGGATTTGCTTGCTTTGGGTGCTTCTTAAAAGTGATGGTCTTGATATGGTATCAAAAAAGGGGAGAAGGAGCTCTAGCGATTTCTTCATAGACTTCTTAATAGCTCTGCTATGAAGTGAGTATGGGGTGAATGCAACCCAAATGAGTATTTTCCTAATTGGAGAGGATGCTTGCAGTCTTTTCATCTAGTGAAAATTTTCCTTCAGTACTGAATAAAAGTGCATTTGATTGACTTCCTTGATTAGATGAAGTCTTACTACTGAATGTGCTTCCAGACTAACCCCCTTGTGGCCATGCCTATAAGCTATTCACTTACAAGCAATAGAAAAAACCCAACGTAGGCAGGTGCACTACCTTGGTCTGAATTATGCTCCTTGCCAAACAACTGCTTGTGTGAAATTCTATTAAAACTAATTTCATCTGCTTTATTTGTGTGCTGGGGTTTAGGAGCCTTCACTGTATGCAATAATAAGCATATCAGTTCTGCAACTTTAAGATTCATTGCTTACGTGGAGTTTGCATTTAGTTTCACAAATTTATTATCTACTGTTTTAAATCTCACTGAATGCTAGAATGTCTTGTCACATAGTACTCAGTGGAAGCACCTAGGGTTTTCAACTTGTCCCATGCAGCATCTGTTCTTTTCCTCTACTTTTTGCTATTAGGAGAGACCTGTCCTCCTTTCTAGGACTCCTGCTTCCTGCTGTTGTTACTGCTTGGTAAACTCTTGTTTCCAACTGTCTGTTTAACAGTAAATACTGTTGTCAAAACCAGTAATTGTGAGAGTTGAACAGTCCCTTTACATTGAAATATTAGAAATACTAATTTTCAATACTTTAAAAAAAAAAAAATCTGGTCACTTTTAAACAGAAGTTCTGTGGTTTCAGCCAGTTCAAACTAGGGTTTAATAGTGGCGTCTCTTCCTCATACGGTAAACCACTTCTGTCTCACTTCAGATAATAGCTTGTGATTAAGTAATCTCTCATAATCCTGACATCTGATACTATGTACACTTCTGCAAATGGAGATGGCTAGATGCTTTTTACCCCATCTACCGTGGTTAAACAACAGAAATCTTTATCAACTGAGAAATAGGCAATTCCCCGTTCTTCCTGCTTAGTGGTGTGGGGTTTTATTGAGGCCTCGTGGCATTTATGCCTCTAGTTTCTTGCATCTCTGATGCAAATTAAGGCCTTCTAGAAACCATCCTGTTCTTCTACCTTTTTTTTCTACCTTTTTATTTACTTCTGTTTTCCAGAACCAGCTATTTTGCCATTTCTGTTTCAAATGTCTGTCTTCAACTGTAGAATTTGCTGCTCTTCAATAAAAACTATATAATCAGTTGCCTTAGGCACCTGAATATCAGTCATAGTAAGTGTTCAGGGTGTTATTTTGTCAATATTTTAGAATATAAAGTGAGATGGATACATCAGTGGTGTTAAAACAGCTTTGTAGTTCTGAAGAAAAGTACTTAGAGAAGTCAAAATTATGAGATGTGATCTGAGTGGGAGCATGGGAAATTCTTAAGGAAGAGGAAGCAAGGAGGTGATACGAGCAGGCATCAGAGTTAGG
Source organism: Aramus guarauna (assembly GCA_013400195.1). Classification (NCBI taxonomy): domain Eukaryota; kingdom Metazoa; phylum Chordata; class Aves; order Gruiformes; family Aramidae; genus Aramus; species Aramus guarauna. Next base: position 136,729 of record VXBL01007948.1, on the reverse strand, counting down.
ATGGATATAACCACGTCTGTGCGCTGCTGTACCTGGAATAATTGGGCAGGGTTGAGGGGAAGAAGAAGAAAAAGCAAAACAAACAGCTGAAACATTCAGCTAATACTGAAGTAACTTGCTTCTTGAGGTAGGGGAAGAAGGGGTTTTCAGTTCCACTTTTCTTGAAGGTGTGAAGGCAAGTGTCATGAGAGTGGGAACAAAACTGGCAAGAAGAGGGAGTGCTGGCAGTTGGAGGTGCCAAAGAAAAGTTACTGGACAAATTATTGATTTGGCTGTTTGCAAAGTTCAGCTGATGGAATGTAAACACAAATCACTTGGTGTTCAAGGGCCACAAAAGCAATTACTTCAGCTTTTGCTCTTAAGGCTTGGGTGTTACTCTTGAGTTGTTACTAATCTTAATCTCTTTTGTTGGAGCAGGGAAGAGTTTACAGTTGTTATACTTGGAGGAAAGATGATTGGGGTGCAGTATTTCAAAAGACTGAATAGTACGGCTTCTTTCTTTGCTGTTACAGATTCTGGTGGCATCTGGTTCTTTTCTTAGATGTGCCTGTTGCTTCTAGATCCATCTGGACCATCCTTCTTTCAAATAAATCTGCAGGAGTTTAGCTGCTATTTTCTTGATTGCTTTACTAATGGTTCTCTGTTACCATAGAATACCATGTAGTGAATATCTCTGCTTTTCTACTTACAGAAATTTCCTATTTTCTTTTCCTTTACCTTTCTATTCAAATACAGGTTGACTGTGTTTGTGTCCCAGAATATTCTTTTCTAGAAGCTTCCCTGGTATTTATCTTATTTCTAATCTGAAACTGTTGCTCTATAAAGCTACCAGAGAGAAGTTTGCCTGGATTGAGAAACAGGTACTGATCTGTTCTACCATGGACAATATGTGTTTTAACAGCAAAGCATTTCCTTCCACTGGAAACAAATCTTTGGGCTGCTACACAGCATTGTAGCAATCAGCTGGTATTCTGGTGTTTTCAATCGACTGGCCCTTGCATGGGAGGAATTGTAGCTAGAACACTGTCTTACACTGCAGGCATGTTCTGCATTTGCAGCAAAGATGGCCAACTGCATCCTGGGTTGTATCACAGAGTGCTTGAGGTTGGAAGAGACCTCTGGAGGTCATCTTGTCGAACGCCTTGCTCAAGTAGGATCACCAAGAGCAGGTCGTTCAGGACTACATGTGAGTTTTGAATATTTCCAAGGATGGAGACTCTGCAGCCTCTCTGGGAAACTATTGCTGTATTAGCAAAAGCGTAGCCAGCTGATCAAGGGAAGTGATTTCTCCCCCTCCCTACCACCAACCCTTCTGCACTTCTAAGACTGCATCTGGAGCACTGAGTCCAGTTTTGGATTCCACAAGATGAAAGATGTTGACATACTGATGAAAGTTCAGTGGAGAGCTACCAAGATGCTTAGAGGGCTGGAGCACATGACATAGGAGGACAGGCTTGGGAGGTCTTAGTCTGCTCAACCTTGAGAAGGCTGAAGGGGATCAGTCATCTAGTGGGAGGGTATAGACAGGACAAAGGTGGAATCTTCTAACTGCACAGTGGAAAGACAAGAGGCAACACACACAACTTGAAAACAAGGGGAAACTTGATAGAAGGAAAAGCTTTTTTTCTGTGAGGGTGGTAAAATCCTCCAGAAGGGTTTTGGAATACTCATTCTTGGAGATGCTCAGATTTGACTGGACAAGGTCCTAGGCAACCATCTCTGGACCTGATTTGAGCAGGAGATTGCACTTGACCTCTGGAGACATTATGCAATCTACATGATTCTGTCATTCTCTACTTCTGAAGCAAAGAATGAGGCAGTGATTTTCAAAATAAGAGTCAGGAAGTTTAGGTTTGGGTTTTTTTGTTTGTTCCCTCTTTACTTAGTAGTGAAGATTTGGGTTGTCTTTGTTCTGTTTTTCTTACTACCAGTGAAGTTTATTCTTTGGTCTCCTGACCATGAAATATCAACAACATTGATTACAGCTTTACATTTTTTACATTAATTTCTTTTCTGAACACCCACTTTTCCTTGAGGATTGTTAAAATATTCAATTAAAAAGAAAAATGTTCTGTAGTAAGAACATGAGAACAGTTGTTCTGGTTCCGATGAGGGACTGAGATTCTTGCGGTGTGTGTAAGTGGGCATGCAGGAAGAGTAGGAACAGGACAGGTACTTAAGCTATTTTCCCCTGAGCATTCTCAACTTCTAACTCTGTAGAAGTCAGGGGATCTGCTGAAATTTATGCAATGTTTCTGTGTGCTGTCTTTAGCAAATTTCTTTAATTAGTGCTTGTCTAGTCTCCTTGTGAACGCATGTAAGCAGTTTTTCCATCCATGACAGTCTTTGGTAAGAAGTTCTGCTGAGCTGCTGTTTGTTAGGTGCAGAGCTACTTCCTGTTACTTGTTTTGAAACTATTTCTGTTGATACTGGTGTGATTTCCCGTAGTTGTTAGTATTAGAAAAGGCAATGAACAGTTGATCCATAGTGCCCCACATTATACCATTTTTGGTTCTGTCATTATCCTCTTAAGTTACCTTATTTCCAGGCCAAAAATCCTTACCTCCTAAGAATGCTCTTTGACCCGAAGTATTATTGGAGTTCTCCTTAGTTTAATTGAATCTTCTCTTTGTTTATTCCAACTAGAAGGGTACTTCTAGGGTAAGGATTCTCAAATGTTACTTTTTCTACAGAATGAAATTAATACTGCAGATTCTTAGAAATGAAAGATAACATGTTGTGATGGTTGTGAGAGTAGAACTGTAAGTTACCTGAGAACCTTGAGAAGAGAGTGCCTCATCTGGAAATTTGACACTTAAGAACAAGAGAAAATTCTTGGGGCTGTCTAAAAACGTTTGGGATAGTACAGTATGAGGTTCTCTGATGTCAATGGAGGAGTTAGACTATTAAAAAATAAATGTTTGTGACACCTGTATAATGCTGATTGATTAATACTTTCAGGTATGCTTTAATCTTTTTTTATAATAGTGTTGAACTCCTTAGGTTTTGAATGGGTTTAATATTCAAACAAGTTTGGGGAGTGCTGGCAAGAGTAATAAAAATGCAGGGAAAAGTTCAAGTTGAAGGAGATGATTGTGAGATTTTGGGAGCAATAAATTTCAGGTCCTTTTTTTTTTTTTTTTTCCCTTCACTGGTGTCCTTTCTTCTTCACTTGTGTAACAACATGTTTAAACTTCTAATAATGCAGAAATATTCAAACCCTCTTCTTAGTTGCCATGACGAGAATAAAGTGAGAGCTTTGCTGTTATGCTTGTGTTTCTACCCACAGAATCTTCTGCATCCTTGATATGTTCTTTGGAAATTCCTCTTCTTTGTAGTCTTGATAATTTAGATTTAGGTTTGTGGTATTATTACTAGATAGTAATAAAGATTCTTCTGGTTGCTTTTAAGTCTGAAAGATCTAGGGTGAAATCAGTAAACAAATTTACAAGTATTACAAGGATGTTTGAAATTCAGAAGTGATGGATGTGCTGCTGCACTGTACTTTGTGTGTATGATCCTTTCTTGACATCAGTTAAATAGCAAGATATTTGGGATGCTGGTTAGGAAAAGCTATTTCTACTTTCAAGGGATTTTTGTTGAAACATGAAGGCTATTGACACAATGAATCTTTTTCCAATTGTTCTCTGATCAGCTTACTATAAATTCATTTATTATAACCTGTATTTTCATCTTGCTGTCTCTTCAAGTCATCACGGCCTCAGCTTGATTTTTGGTTTTTTCTTTTGGACCTACAACTTGTGAAAGTTTCACTTACCTATGTGTTGTTTTCTGATAATATTCCTGAAAGCTCTTTTGTTAAGCTGTTTGCCATATTTGCATCCGTGCTTTTAGATTTACATTTTGGTTTAGAGGTATCAAGGCTATTTGCACATGCAGATTTTCTGATGGTTGTTGTCCATTAAGCTTGTTCCAAGTCAAGTCCTTTGTAAATTGTGACCTCCTGTATTCTCACTGGTAATATAACTTGGAGCATTCTTGATGCCTTGCTTTTGTCTATTAGCCTGTCAGAGGAGATGAATGTATATTGGCAGAACAACTCATAGAACAGTATAATTCCTGCATTTTGGTCTTGGTACTTGGTGTGAATTTTGTGAATATTGTGGCTGATTGGGGGGATTATTAGGTGCTGGGTAAAACTTAATGGCAAACAGAAAAAAAATTAAGAAAGATGGGAAGGAAGGATGTTGGAGTCGTAGAAAATATCCACCTCTAGGTAGGAGCTTGATATCTTCACACATTCTTGTTTGGAGGAGATCTACAGCAAAAGTTTCATCAAAGCAGCATGTGGAAATTGTGAAGTTGTGTGGCACTTTGAAATTGTGCTGGTCTCTGCAAGGTGCTACTCCCAATAGTGGTAGAGGCGTATGTATTTGTGCGGTTTTATGTACATGTTTTTAATATAGGAAAGATGGTACATGTTATAAACCCCTAATTTTCTTCTCTGGTTGGCTGTAAGACTGGATTTGGCTAGTTTTTAAATGTAGGTAGATGAGGATGGGAAGAGCAAAGATAGCCACTGAGCTTTCTGTTACTCTGAACAAAGTGAAGCACCTATGAAACATGCTTTGCCTTTCCTTCCTCCTTCAGTCCTTGAGAGAAAGAGAGCGAGGTAGTGCCGCAATCATTCATCAACAGAAGGGAAGAAATCTTAAGTGCCTAAGAGTCAATAGAGTATTTCCCGATACTCAATAAGGAGAGAATCTGTGTGATAGGAGACTCATTGCTGTTCAAATGAGGAATTCACCGTGATCACTGTCAAAACCATGACACTATTTCTATGGGCAGGGAAAGTGTCTAGACATTTTTTTTCCTGAAACTTGCTTTATGGTGCTTGAGGTATTTTTCTAACACTGAAGTCTGTAATACATGTAGTAGATCAGAACTATTGATTTTGTGTGTTGACTGTGTCATCAGTATTTCTGCTTAGTGTGACTTTTTGTGCTTTTTTTAGAACATTTGTTCCTTTCTTTGGAAAACTGTTGATTGACTGACTGCTGTGTTGAGAGATGTCAAAATTGAGTCTGTTAGCAGGTTCCTGGAGTCATAGTTCCTCATTGGATCTAACGAGGAGCATAAGGAACTCTGCAGTGTGTTTCTCCTGTCTGGAAGACTGGAACTAGGAGAGTTGAGAAGTTAGAGGTTTGCCCAGCAGTGTTGTTACCAAGAAACTGCTGTGCCTAACTTGATAATATTAAGGATGTTACCGTTTGGAGAGTACAAATTTTTTCAGAGTTTAGCACCATTATTTATCCTTCATCTTTGTCATGTCAGACTCCTGTTTCTTTTCTTACTGTCCTGTCAACAAGGAGAGAGGAACAGTTGTTTCAAACTCTCCAACTCAGCGTAACTTGCTGTATATTCTTACCCCAGTTCACAGATGGTGAGGTTTGGGATGTTTTGTTGGTTGGGGTTTTTTGGTTGTGTTGTTTTGTTTCTTTTTTGGTTGCTTGGGGTTTTTTGAGGGGTATGTGTTTGCCTTTACACAGAAGTTTAGTTTTAGCCAGTTTCCGGCAAGGCGTAAGACACCCTACCGTAGTGTTGAATGCTCTTGCAAGGATGCTCACAAGAGTTAGTTAATATAGGAAGGTTCCGATGTGGGACCAAATCGCAGAAGTAAATAAATCAGTTTTCTTCTGTGTTTGTTATACCATAATTTAAAACCAAAAGCCAAACGTAGTTTTAACTAATGCATTGTTTTGCTTTGTTTTATGTTTTAGAAATATGCCAAATTAACATCTTGTACTGGTTGCAGAGCTCAGTGCAGGTTTTTTGACATGACTCAGTGCATAAGACCTAATGGATATATGGAGCCATACTGCTCAACTGCATGCATGAACATATACAAATCAAAATATGCAAAATCACAAAGTAAGTGAAAAGGATGATGGATTTTCATCACTGATAAGAGTAGATTTTTTTTTTTTTCCCCGAAGTTTGAATACTGGGGGTGGGTTGTTTTGTTTAAGAAGTAATCTATGCACCCTTAGAGGTTTCTAAACTTAAAAAAAAATCATCTTCTGCTCAAAAGTAGTAAATGGACCCATGCAGGATCATTTTCTTCACTGGCCTTTTTGCTTGATGTCAAAACAGTTTTTAATTGTCTTAAGGCTTCCAGGGAAAAAGTGTTGAGACATAATGTGCTCTGCACTATCATTCTGTGATACATCAATTTTCATGCATATGAATTAATATTGCTGTGCTTATGATCCAACCCCACCGTGTTTTATCTCCTCAAGCAACAACTGGAGAAGGATAGAGGTAGTTATAATGTATGTGGATATTTTCTAGGTACATTTTTTAATCTGGGTGAAAGGAACTGGTAAATAACTCAAAATGTGTGTTCTTTAGTATGCAAAGCAGGCATAAGTCTCAATTCAGCAAACTCAAAGTTGAAAATGCTTTTTCTAGAAAAAGGTGTTACTTCATATTTAATGCAGATCTTTAATGGAAGAATTCCACAAAAGCTCTGTAATTTCTTTTATGTGACTTGTAGAAGCTGACTGGAAAACAGACTAATCTTAGCTTTTTACATTTAAATGGTGGGAAGAGCTGACCTGTAATCCAGTAAATTTTTTAAATTTTTTTTGCTACTATTTTGTGTTTATTTTGTTTGTAAACTACGTTTTTCTTTTAGGTATGGAAATTATTTGCCACTTTTGTAAACGAAACTCTTTACCTCAGTATCAAGTCACAATGCCTGATGGAAAACTGTACAACTTTTGCAGTTCCAGTTGTGTAGCTAAATTTCAGGTTAGCTGTTGTGTTAAGTCTTCTCCTCCCTAAATAATTGTGCACCTGTATTTGTGTTAAGTATTTGCATATTAAACTAACTTGCTTCTATATACATGTCTGTGAGCTATAATTAACATAGATGCTTTTGGCTCATAACTATTTATTTGATCAAAGTACTGTTTCATAATGGTAACGCTAGCTGCTATCTTCAACTTATAAAATTGGACAATAACAACTCATTTCTCCTTAATACCATGAGAAAACAAAAAGCAGTATCACTGCTCATCTAATTTTTACCACCCCAGCCTCTTTATGGAGATGAGCCTTACTCTTTTGTGTTGAAGATCAACAAATTTCATCTCTTATACTAAATACAGTAACAAAATTCTCATGTTGAATATTGTACTAACAAAGATGTGTCATGGGGAATAGTGACTGTCTCTGAAATCAAAGGCTTGAGCCTAAGTCATTAGAATGTTTATGAATGAAACTAGCTGTTGAAATTATGTCCAGAAAGCAGAGAGGCTTAATGATAGGCACACTGGAAGAGGCTGCTATGCTTGTTGAAAATGTTGTCTTTTTAGTAGGACTTACGGTTAAAGCATATGTAGAATGTGTTGTAGTGATTAGTCTCTAGATGATCAAAGAACATTTTTAAAGCAAGTATTTCATTTTTTTCTATGTAAAAACAGTTCTCCCAGATGTGCACTGTATAATTGATAATCTCTCCTCGTGTGTCATTGAACAGTTACACCCATACAGGGTTTTCCCATTTGTCATTAAACTTGGCTGTATTCTGTCAACTGGAAAGCAAATCAATCTCTTAATTGCCTCCTTAATATACCCTGGATAGGACCTCCATCATGTAGCCCTGTTCTCCACTTCCATCCTAACCAGTGGAGCTGATTAGCAAAATAGATGCAGATTGTTAGTATGTAATGACAAATCTGTAATACTTCTTACAAAGTCATTTGACATCTATTTTATTCTACGTGGTCTTACAATTGATTGCAGCCCCAAGAGCTCTTGGAACAAAACCTTTGTGCTACTTGAGAAAAATAAAGCTAGTGAATGACAAATACAGCTTAGGCCTTCTTGGATTTGCAGATAAGTCAACATTATTGAATATAACTGCCAGATCAGTTGATGTTGGTTGTGGGTTTCTGAACTTACTGGGACTTGCTGATGCATCTGTTGCAGTTTCCATGCTACATGTAGATCCGTCTCTTTAATGTTGTAGTGGGCTTTAATTAGAGCAGCCGTAGAGTCTGTGAAATCTCAGTAAAGATCAAGAACGGGTAGATGGTCACTTTCTTACAGTTTGTATGCTCAGACAGCTCTGTTCAATTCTAACTTTTGATAGTTTTCATGCATTCACTGTCTACAGTAAAATATATTCACCATTAGGTAAGAGTTGATTGTATAGAATCACAGAATGGTTTGGGTTGGAAGGGACCTCAAAGATCATCTGGTTCCAACGCCCCTGCCATGGGCAGGGACACCCTCCACTAGACCAGGTTGCCTAAGCCTGTGTGATAACAGCTTCTTTGTTCTGTTCATTTAGTATTTAGGTGGAAAGGACGGTGTACCACAATGTGAGCACTGGACTGCAAGCGTTCCCTTGAGGGTTTTTCATACCAAAGTGACGTATAAGGGATTGAACTAAATTGAGATAATGGTTTAATCCATTCAGGCAATTGAAATGCTTTCTCCAATGATCGTTTGAAAAAATGGCTGATTTGCTATGGTTCTCCATATTTTTCACTGTTTACTAATGTGGATAACTCATGTTTTAATCTTCTGGCATTATATTAATCCCTTTTTCTTCCTGTACCTGTTCTTCCTACATGTTTTTCTTTGTAGGGGTTATCCTTCTCACAACAGAATAACTGCTGTTTTGGGTCTGTGTCTCCCTTCTGCAAAAATTTTTGTCATTTTGGTTTACAAATGGGTTGGAATATTTCAATTCCCAATTTGTTTACAGTACTTTAGGGTCAATTGTCATTTTATGTTATGTGTAACTTTTTTTTCTAGCTAACTGTTGTTTTAATGTATTAAAATATTTGAAAGATTTAGTTGAGCTGCTTGTTGTGAAACTTATGTCCATATCTATATTCTTCATTGTGTGGACAGCTTGCAAGAGCATTCATCCTTGTAAGAAAAGGGGGTAAAAGAGAGAGAATAGCCTGCTTGATGTGATTCCCCCCCCCGCCCCCCCCTTTGGCAATTGGTGGTAGAATAGTGTGACTGTGTCTTGTTTTCTTTCATGGTCTGTCTTGGAGGATGTTATTGCAGAGTTAAGGACAGAAATTTTCCAAAGTTGTGTGGTTTTAAGCCAGTTTTGCTATCAGTATCTTTACTGGGTCAGTTGAAGATCTTTCTCTGAACTTGTCTCTTAAGGATAAATAAACTGCTAATTTATTTATTGTGATGGAGGCTGTAGTACAAGTGTCTTCCCAAAGTTAGCAACTGTATAACTGTCTTAAAGTAGAAGCTATCTTGCAAAATATGAGTTTCTGCAAAATTTTCAGAAAATCTGTGCTAAAGCTTTAATTTTTATTTTAATTTTTGGATTTTTCTGGAGAGTTGTAGGACCAGTATGTGTAAGAAAAAGTACAATATTTTTTTAGCAGGTTGCTCACTCTGGTTATTCACTAATATTGTGTTCTCTTTCACTGTCATTATGGTGTCTGTAAATGTTCTTTGTTACATACCTTGCATCGCTTTCTCACACACACACACCCATATATTTAAAAAAGTAGTATGTTGCATGGAGGAAGCTTGGCATGTTTGTGGCCGGAATACTTTTCCAAATTTGATCATAATAAACATAATTGGAGCTGGAATGTTTGTGTGTGCATGAGTGTAAGGGGAGTATTTGATTCCTTCACCATTTCATTTAGTGCCCTTGATTTTGCTTGTGGAGCAGTCCTAGTGGATGACCATCTGTAAAAGATTCTTCATAAGTATTTGCTTCTCTTTTTCACATTAAGAACAACTTGATTCTTTCAAAGTTATTTTTTTCTCAACTAGGAAAAAAAAACCTACCACAGTCTGGCTGCCTACCTGCCCTTCCACATATACATCTATATACAGATGTATATATTTACACCATTTGATTTTGTGTTGCTGTGAGCAAGGATAACCCCTCTATGGTTATGCTGCAGTGGCAGGGGCAGACCAGAAGCTGTGCTACTAGGCAGGTCTTCTGAGAAGAGTCCGAGGCTGTGTCTGCCTACTGTTTGTTAGTAATTTGGCAACTTAGAGCACTTTGAGGTGGTTGCATTGAAGCCTGAAAAGGGCTTTACAATGATTTTTCACTTTGCTTGACACTTCCCATTATCCTGTTGTGCAGTGCAGCCTCAAGAAAAGTCAGATTGAACATAACTATTCTTGTTTGAATTTAAGATATTCAGAAGGACATGTGTATGTGTGTATATACGTTATTTCAAAAATATCTTTGATAAAGCACAGCATCATAAAACCTTGTTGTTCAGGGTGGTGACCTGTGAAAGACTTTAATTAATGCATGATCTTTTTGCTGCATTGTTCTTTGTGTGTAATAATGCTCCCAAATAACTCCTAAAGATATTCTCTGTCCTAAGCATATTTTAAGTTAGAGGCAAAGCAAGATGATGAAAATGCTATGTGCATGTTACCTTGACTCATTAAAACACTATACAGAAGCAGTCCTTAATTGTAAGCAGGGTGATAGAAAGTTTGAAGCATACAAAATCATGTTGTGTTTAACTGTTGGTTTTACAACCATCTTCTGCTTGGTTTAGAGCTTTCAGGAATATGAATTTGGTTCTTTACTGATCTCTGTGGGAAAATATTTAGGAGTTTATGATAAAAATTTGTTTTAGAAGCAGTAATGCTTCATTTTTTTTAATCTACAGTTAGATATAAATATTCTTTGAAACAAGTTTTAATTTTAAACAGTCACAAACTCCATTGTTCTCACATCTCTAGCTTTTGTTAATGTTCAATTACCAGCTCCTTAGACTATGTAGGGCCTGAATCTCTACCAGAGCAAACAGTTGGGAAAAGAAGGCAAAGCAGCTAACAGTGCCATACGTGAGAAAACAACAAAAGACATGTTTTACTTGTAGCCCTCACAGTAGTGTTTTTGTCCTCTATTTAAGGGTAATTGCAGACATAAAAAAATGCAGTTGTTTTTCATTTGATGAGCAGTTAATATAATTCATCTTCATTCTCCCTCTGTCTTCAGTGTTTCTGTACAAGTTGTCACATCTGCTAGTTCTTTAACGTTTCCATCATTCCTGAACTGGAGGTGGTGGGTGTATTCTCTTCGTGATTTTTGTTTTCAACCAGAACTTCTGGGACTTTGATTGTGCTTACATGACCCATATGGCAGCACAAGTTGAGCATGGTGTTTGCTTTGTGAGGAAACTTGCAAGTGCAGGAATGTGCAGATTGGACCTTGAACTGAACATGCCTTTGTGGCTTCCATGCTAGTACAAGTCTTCAGCTACTTATTTAGAGTAATCAAAGTCTAGCAAACCTCTCTCAATCACAGGGACCTTTGCTGGATATAGTGGGGAAAAATATGGCAATACTGTATGTGGGCATCAGACTCTGTTAAAGTTTTTATGGGACAGTGGACCATTGGGATAAAGGAGGCATCTTTTCTCCTGTATATGACGTTTTGTTCTCAGCTCCTGTCCGTGATTGGGAAATGTGCATGACTACGTGCACAGAATTACTACTACATCTGCTAATATGATACTGATACTGGCTAGCACTCCTTAGTACGGGTCCACTTAGGAATATCAGTAATCAGCCTCATAATTTATTTTATTTTATTTTTGTTTTAGTGTAGGTGAATGCTTAGTAACATGACAGTCTGAAGCAAAGTATCCTGCAATAGAAATGTTTTATATTTTCACTGTTATGAGGTGGAGAGATAGTAATTGATCTATCTGAAGAGAACTTGTTGTCTTTATATTTGTCATGTTGCAAAGGGTGTGGGAAAATTTGTTGAGAAGATGAATGTAAGAAATTTGTCCTCTGCTTTCTTGAAGTGTCTGTAATCACTACTGATTCAAATTTTGTCTTGCATGTCAGAAGTGTAGTAAACCAACAGTTGTTGCTTGATCTAGGGAACGTGCAAAAGACGATCTTCTCTATGCCTAGAAGAACTACTGGAAGACTACAGATACTGTAAAATTGTGTTCTCTATCTACTGATTACCTCAGAAATGCATTAAGCGAATTATTCAGTTACAGAATTAAATTCTCATACCTACACATGCAATCTATAGTATTTTGATCAATCTGAAAACCCTTAATTGATTAGGAGCTGGCTGATTGAGTGATTGCATCTTCCTACCGTAGTGATTGAGGCCAGACAGGACTACTGACTAGTTTTCTCTTAATCTGAGTATATGTGGGGTTTCTCACTGAAGGCTGTTTACTTCAGTACTTATATTTTTGAGTGGTATATTTAGGTAAGGTGTTGATAATCTGTCTTGGTGAGATTTAGATTTGAAAATATTTGTTTGTAGTTCTTTGTCTGAACATCTGTGACCAATGCTGTGAAATGTATTTATCTGAAAAATGCATGTTTTGTGATTAACAGGTGTTCGCTTTTGGGAGACTATTTTTTTGGCATTTATAATGGCCCTTAAATAACAGGCATTAGAAAGGTAAGGTAAAAGAAATACGACCTAAAGTAATTACAGTGGAAGCAAGAGTAAAGATTCAAGATTAGAAAACCGAACATGACAAGGGAAAAGGAATTAAAGGAAAAGACTAACCTGCTGTGCTTTTGCCAGAAATGCTCCTGAGTTTGTTTATAAACTCCCAAATTCTCAAACACTATAGGTTTAGTTGAAAAAAAAAAACCACCCCACACTTAAAAAAAAAACTTTCTTTTTTAGTGATGTGTGTGTGTATATATCTTTGTGTTTTTCAGACTCTCAGTGTGCAATCTTCAACAAATGGTCAGTTTGTCTCTCCCAGTGATATTCAACTGAAATGTAATTATTGCAAAAGTTCTTTTTGTTCAAAGCCAGAAGTACTGGAATGGGAGGTAAGGGAGCTTTTGGTGTTCTTTTCAGAATGAAGTGTTGAAAAGTTTAAACCTGTAACTCAATACAATTTTTCTAGATAGCTATTTTATAAGGTATTGAAGCTTAAAAAATTAAGTTGTTAAAATCTACCTAGTTCTGTAGAATGTTGTTTAATGTCAGTATGGATAAAAGCAGAAGTCTGTGTTCATAAGTAACAAATAAAAAAGCATCCATGGAATTTAAGAAAAATGTGATTTCTGAGATCAGCTGTAAGCTTGAAATCTGCTTTCATGTTCGGTTATTGCATGACTGTAGATATGATAGACCACTTCTCTATGAACTGAGAGAAGTATCTGAAGAGGATATGCTAAGATTGATTGGCATATTTTCTGTTTAGTATTTTCATATGAAATAATGACTATTTGTAGCACTCACTGTCAGCCTCAGTGGGAGTTGTTAATTTTTAGCATTAGAAGTCATACCCTAATTGTCTGTTTGCACTTCTGCTTACTTTGCGTGTTAAAATTGTCTTAATAGCAAACTGTTATTTAAAGTTGCACTCTCCGGATCTTAAGATTTTATCCATTTTATTCATGATGCTTTGCAACTTTGCATTTAGAACAAAGTGTATCAGTTCTGCAGCAGAGCATGTTCAGATGATTATAAGAAATTGCACTGCATAGTTACATACTGTGAATACTGTCAAGAGGAGAAAACGCTGCATGAGACAGTGAATTTCTCTGGCATCAAAAGACCATTTTGTAGTGAAGGTATGTATGTATTTGTTTTTTCTTAAGGTATTGGTCATTGTAGTTTTACTGCAGTTGACTTACCGTGGTAATATTTAATGTTAAAATTTAAGCTAACAACTCATTCTGTTGCACTTGAGGCTGAAACAGAAGTTTCTTCACTGTTCTTAATGAAGTGCATGTACCTGTTAATTTCTCTGGACTGCTTTTATGGTCTTTTGAGTTTTTTACCACTTAAATGAGGTTAAGGAAGAGTGGGCAACATCTGTGTAATAAATACATACACATCTGTATGCACATGCATATATACATATGCACAAAAATTATACATAAATTCTTTTTTCTGAAATGTATGCACCAGAGCCTGTACAAACACTGACTGCATTGAGGAATACCAAACTTTCACTTTGACAGGTTTTTTCAAAACTTAATATGACAGTGGAAATTCTTTCTATGTTGGCTTAGAATGGTTATTCAGGCAATAACTCACCTGTTGATATATGTTGATTACTGTCATTATAATTTTCCTCACTAATGATTTGGATTTTCAAAAAGAAAACAAACTAAAAAGGAGGCATATGGGCATAGGATTCTTTTAAGTTGCATTAAAATACTGATATAGAAATAGGAAAATGCAGTCTTAATAAGACAATATCCTTTCCACTGCTAGTGAGCTGTCTTTTGATACTGCTATTTAATCCTGATTTTAGGAGTTTAACTACAAGTTTGGATGACCTATTTCTGGAGGATATAGTGAATCTCTTTTTTTCTTTAGTTATAACACTTTCAGCATCATTTGATAAACCTTGCTGAAGATTAAAGCAGATTAAACAGCAGATGTGCCAATTTATTTGTAGCAGAATAGTGTTAACCTGGAGAGGGGTGGAACTGGAGGCAGCCTTCCCTCCACATCGTTCCCTTATAGCTCTGGACTCTGCAATCTTTTGTTTCTGGTGAATGGAGTGTGGTGGCTTAAGTTTCTTTGTCATCATTACTTTTTTTGTGTTCTGGACTGCAAAGCGATAGCTGGAGAGGAAAAAAGGACAAAGTAAGGCTCAGTTTTACAGTGTATCATTGCAGTGCTCAATAATATTTCTGTGAATAAACAATTCCACAGAATATATTCAAAGACAAGAACAAACTTTTTTTGGTCTGGAGATTACAGTATATGCCAGTATTACTGTGAATACTTGCGACTCCCTCGTTTTAGACCTTGGTGGCTGTCACAATGAAATCAGTAAGATTCATAATGTGAGCTATGCCATATTACTACTTCTATAGATATATTTCTGAATGAGGAGGCTTGAAATAAGTGAGGACTTACATTTTCTATTGGAAAATTTGAGGAAGGAAAGAAATAAAAAAACTCTCCTGCATGAATACAGTTACTGAATGGGTGGAATTCATTGCGGGACATCTTAGTGTGGGTCCTGAGTTTGCATGTGTTGGACTGCCAACTTGAGAGCAAAGATAATCTTTATGAGGATGAATATGCCAAATGTTACCATTAAAATGAAATTTATTGGCTTACTCAGTGGTTCAGATCATCCCAGTAATAGAGAGGAGATACTCAAAAGCACCATTAAGTAGAATGTAACTTGAATAAATATGGCACACATCTGCTAGCTGTAGCTAAGGTCTACTTTGTGATGCATATGAAAAAAGCTATCTCTGTTACCCAGTGAAAGTAAACTGCTGACCTGGACAGCAGCTCTGTAGAAACAGCCCAGACCTTGTATTTTAAAGGATAACCAATGATTCTCATTGCTGCAGAAATAGCGGAACCCAATAATTAACAGTATTTAGATCTGATATGGGGAGGAGAGGGCCAGATCTTTAGATGGATTGAGTGAATGTCAACAAATCAAAGTTCCCTCTTCAGAGGTGACAGATTTCCCCCTTTTCCAGACACTCAAACACCACCAGTTTTTCCTTGATGTTAGAGCGTTTCCCAGAAATATGTCCAACTGTTTGTAAAGTAGAAAAACTAGTAGATGAACCAAATAAACTTGTTGGATATGGAGGCCATGCTGGTTTTTATATTGCAAAGTGTTCAAGAAACTTCACCAACATAGATTTTGTTGAGCATGCAATTATTCTTCACCAGAAGACAATATATTATGGTTTGAGAAGAAATAACCTAAGGTGCTCAGTCACAAAAGTTACTGGCGTTTTTGGAAGAAATTGAACTCTCAAGGGAAAATACTGGAAAATTTCAGGTGTGTATTTATAAAAGAAGGCTCCTTGATAAAATCAACAGAAGTTAAACAAGTATTGAAATTTCTGCAAGAGTGCTTATTTGTTCATCTTCAAGCAAACCGATGGGAAAGCATATATATGATCAACAACAAATACTCATTGACTGCTTATTCCTGCCTAGCCAGAGTACTGAAGATGTCATCATTTCTCTGCTCACATACTTCATATCTGAGTTGGTTTTGTTTTGTTTTCGTTTTAGGGTTTGGTTTGGTTTTTTTTAACGTGCACATACATAAATATTTACACACAAACCCTGGCACCCACATTAAAGTCTCTGGGATCAGTATTTTTTTGCAGTTTCATTCCAACTCTGTGTCTTTATATGTTTCTCTGGAGATATTTAAAAATATATGCAGTGACCAGCTGAAACTTCCATTGCTATGCAGTGTAATTAGAACTGACCTGTCATTTGTGCTAAAGATGGTTATTAATTCCTTCGTGGAGTACAGTATGGTTTTTCTGTTTCCATCCAAAGCTCAAATGCTACGTGGAGGATGAACAACCTGAACGGACTAGGTGAAAGAGTTTAATCTGTTACCCTGGTGCTGAGATTTTGGACGTTAAACTGTCCTGGTGTTTTGCTACTAGAATGCCTCATTCCAAAATACCAGTATCTACATTAAATAAGATGTATATTGTATATGCTAGAGCAAGAAAATAAAAGTTGCTTGTGGATTTTTGTGTATGTGTAGTTGCATGAGTGACAATTGAGGATAGGCTGGTTTTAATCCTGAGGAAATCAAGTTACTGAGTTTTGGGGTTTTTTAATATATAGCCCTTCTGAGGGTCTAGGAGAACAAATCAATCTTTAGCAATCCAGCAATGGAACTATTTTATGATGAGTATCACCATAACTTCTTTTACTTGTAGACTTATTTTGCATTTAATTCATCTTTTTAATAGAACAAAGTGTTATGATTTAAATAACACAGGTTTTGTAATAATTTTATTAATGTGAATTTTAATAACATTGATTCATATCCAGTAGTCTGCTTCTTGGAAGAAGGTCAGTAAGCTGTGGAGTAGCTCAGTTATCTGATGCTTGGAGTTGCTTTCAAATGGATAATACAGATAAAGGACAGCTATGACACTAGCAACTGTACTGTCATCTTGATAGAATGTTAGTAAGTTTCTGGGAATGATGGATTCTGCAAATTAAACTCGGTGTAAACAATTATGAAGTTTCATCTAAGTAGAGATAACCCCTTTTGAAATACTGTAGAGCTGACAAGTGGAAAAAGAAATTTAGGAAATTAAGTGCTTTCAGAACTGAGTATGTCTAGGAAAGATGTATATTTAGGTAAAACATTGTAGATTTTAGTGACATTTTTCCAACCACTGCTGCACAGTGGATTGTTCAGCAAAGTATACTATTAAATATTGATTAATTTTTAGATTTATATGAAAACATTATAGTTACTGGGAATAGCCTAAACATGAATGTGTTAAACTTTATACAGGTACTTCCCTATGAATGTTTGTTGTGGCTTAACTGGGCAGGCACCTAAAACAACCACACAGCCCTTTGCTCAGTCTCCCCCTGCTCCCAGTGAGATGGGGGAAAGAATGGGAAAAAAACCAAACTCGTGGTTTGAGATACAAACAGTTTAATAGGTCAGAAAAGGAAGAAGATGATGATGATGATAATAGTAATAATAAAACAAGTGATGCATGACACAGTTGCTCACCACTAACTAGCTGGTCATCAATAACCAGCTAGTTCCTGAGCTGCAGTGCTCCCCAGCCAACTTATCCTCAGTATATAAGCTGGGGAGATGTCATATGGTATGGAATATCCCTTTGGCTAGTTTGGGTCAGCTGTCCTGGTGGTGTCCCCTCCCAGCTTCTTGTGCACCTTTTGTAGAAGGCTCGTGCCTCTGTGCTGGCAGGGCCTGGGAAGCTGAAAAGTCATAGAATCCTAGAATGGTTTGGGTTGGAAGGGACCTTAAAGAGCATCTAGTTCTAACCCCCCCCTGCCATTGGCAGGGACACCCTCCGTAGACCTCCAGGTTGCCCAAAGCCCCATCTGACCTAGCCTTGAACACTTCCAGGGAGGAGGCATCCACAGCTTCTGGGCAACCTGCTCCAGTGCTTCACCACCCTCACAGTAATGAAATGCTACCTAATATCTGATCTAAATCTACCCTCCTTCAGCTTCAGGTCTTTACCACTCATCCTATCACTACATGCCATTGTAAACAGTCTCTTTCCAGCTTTCTTGTAGACCCCTTTAGGTACTGGAAGGCTGCAATAAGGTCTCCCCCAAGCCTTCTCTTCTCCAGGCTGAACAACTGCAACTCTCTCATCCTGTCCTCATAGGAGAGGTGCTCCAGCCCTCTCATTATCCTTGTGGCCTCCTCTGGACTTGCGCCAACAGGTCCATGTCCTTAAAAGTCATAGATTTAAGTCCTTGACTTAATTGTCAATACTGCTTAGCAACAACTAAAACGTTAGTGTGTTATCAACATTATTTTCATAATAAATCCAAAACACAGCACTATACCAGCTACTAGGAAGAAAATTAACTCTATCCCAGCCTAAACCAGGACAATATTCCACAACCCATTAAGATATGGCCTGAAATTCATAGCAATTCCTGTTGTTACTAGAAGCATTAACAAACC
>VXBL01007948.1:68159-117326 GCA_013400195.1 Aramus guarauna | reverse complement strand
ACAGTTTAATAGGACAGAAAAGGAAGATGATGATGATGATAATAATAATAATAAAACAAGTGATGCATGACACAGTTGCTCACCACTAACTAGCTGGTCATCAATAACCAGCTAGTTCCTGAGCTGCAGTGCTCCCCAGCCAACTTATCCTCAGTATATAAGCTGGGGAGATGTCATATGGTATGGAATATCCCTTTGGCTAGTTTGGGTCAGCTGTCCTGGTGGTGTCCCCTCCCAGCTTCTTGTGCACCTTTTGTAGAAGGCTCGTGCCTCTGTGCTGGCAGGGCCTGGGAAGCTGAAAAGTCATAGAATCCTAGAATGGTTTGGGTTGGAAGGGACCTTAAAGAGCATCTAGTTCTAACCCCCCCCTGCCATTGGCAGGGACACCCTCCGTAGACCTCCAGGTTGCCCAAAGCCCCATCTGACCTAGCCTTGAACACTTCCAGGGAGGAGGCATCCACAGCTTCTGGGCAACCTGCTCCAGTGCTTCACCACCCTCACAGTAATGAAATGCTACCTAATATCTGATCTAAATCTACCCTCCTTCAGCTTCAGGTCTTTACCACTCATCCTATCACTACATGCCATTGTAAACAGTCTCTTTCCAGCTTTCTTGTAGACCCCTTTAGGTACTGGAAGGCTGCAATAAGGTCTCCCCCAAGCCTTCTCTTCTCCAGGCTGAACAACTGCAACTCTCTCATCCTGTCCTCATAGGAGAGGTGCTCCAGCCCTCTCATTATCCTTGTGGCCTCCTCTGGACTTGCGCCAACAGGTCCATGTCCTTAAAAGTCATAGATTTAAGTCCTTGACTTAATTGTCAATACTGCTTAGCAACAACTAAAACGTTAGTGTGTTATCAACATTATTTTCATAATAAATCCAAAACACAGCACTATACCAGCTACTAGGAAGAAAATTAACTCTATCCCAGCCTAAACCAGGACAATATTCCACAACCCATTAAGATATGGCCTGAAATTCATAGCAATTCCTGTTGTTACTAGAAGCATTAACAAACCATTTTGTTAAAGAGGTGTGTGATACTAAGTGTTGCTAAGACTGAGTTACAGTTGCTGAGCTTCTCTGGTAGGTGGGTAACTGCACTGAGGAAATTTGGTACACTGGCCCTCTTGAGCTGAGCTGTTGTCTTTCCCTAGGTGAGAGAGGTTGCCATCAAGCCTGCTTGAGCCCCTTCATTCCTGATGTTTGGTTTCGTTATTATTAAACATGAGAGCTAAAGAAACTGTTTAAACACAGCTATTTTTATAGTTTACGTTATCAGCTATTTTCAGAGACCTTTTAAAAAATAAAATGTACAGAATTTGGGCTAGCATACAAAAATTTTTGAAGACCGTAGTTAATCACCTATTTTTATGAAAAATGTTATGGCAGAATTACAACTTCCTAACTGCATGCTACTTTGCAATAGTACCTTATGAAGCTGTCAAGGTTTGGGAAGTAGTATAGGATGTAGTTACAGGAAAAAAATTTCATTTTTAGTATATTTAAAATTTCATATCACACTTAACTGTTTTGCATCATAAAAATCTTCTGTTACCAGTTCTCAGGTTATCTGCCAAGCTGTTATATCTCTCTCTGCAGCTCTGAGTGGCCTTCTATGTAAAAATAACTTGTGCTTGCTATAGTAGCTTTTCAAGTTTAGTCTACCATGTTTGTTAGTTTGATTTTTCTTCTGGCCACATCCTTTGGCAGTGACCCCCTAAGATAAATTCTCACTTGAAATACCAGATTCCTTGTGGCTTTCTTTTTAAGGTTTATTTAGTGATGAGTTGGAATATCCTGGCAAAGCGGGGGACAAATGAGGAGGAAAACATGTCCTAAATACTGTGAAGTCTATGATCTATAAAAATGCCCTTTCACAATTGCAAGAGTCATGTTGTTACTGAGGGAAGGTATTCCTTTGTCAACAGCTTGGGTTAGTAGAAAAGTGGAGGTCAACTTTGGAGGGATTTTGAGGTGCCTGAGTTTCTCTGAGAGAATACAGTCTGTTTTGACTGTTATGGACAAAAGTTACGATGAGATGTCCCTGTCATCATTTTGAGCCATGGCAGTTTTTGTTGGAGAACTCTGATTGGCACAGTGCAGTTGTTTGGGCCATGTAGTCTTATTTAGTAGTCTAGTATTAAATCATTGAGCTGCAGATGACTATTCCAAACAAATTTTGTTACTGTAAAAGCTCAAAGATGCTTTTCTGCTGATAAAAATGAGTTAAGGTTAAAAAAAAAAAAAGGCATTCAAATCAGAAAATCCCTTATGAAATACTTAACAGGCTCCCTTGCTGCAGAAGCACCAAGTGAAGGCTCTTGGCTATGCTGGAGGAAAGCACAGATCCATGCATTCCAGACAAATGCAAATGGAAGAGCTGGAGAGTTGGCTTTTGTGGTATTCCACAAGTGGGAGAGTCTGATTGTGTAGATGTAGTTTCCAGTTAGTGCTTGTTGGATGCATATCTTCTGCAATGACTTGAAAATTTTAACTTGTTAACTTCTGGCAGTGCTCTTGTAGTTGAAAAAGTTGAAATACAGAACTACGCTGAGGAAGAGGTTATGTGTTTTTCTTCCCTCTGTCTATAGAGGGAGAACAGTAATACTATTAAAGTAACATCATTTAAATTTTGAGTTGTGCTGAATCTTGAGATTTTTCGTTAATGGAGACCTAATTTCTATAAGTGGTAAATAATATCAAGTGAAAACCTGTACATTGTTTAACTACAGTGGTCCTTGTTAAATTGGCATTCTTCAGTGTTAATTCCACTGTTGTGTCTTTGAAGAGGTTTGAGACAGTTCTTAAGTGAAGACAGCATTGTCTATTGCAGATAAGGGGTCATGACAATCCAGGGTGCTGACATTATGAGCACAAGAAGAAAGCTTGTAAAGATGCTACTTACTAACCTGAAAGAATAATCAACTTGAAAAGATATAAGAATAAGCAGAAACAGAGTAACTGGATGGGAGTAGAAGGTAGGAGAATGGAAGGAGCTAGGATCTAATATCAGAAAATATCAGGATAAACTGAGGATGTATAAAAGTTGAGTTAAATTATAAAGTAATAAAAGGTTCTTAAGCAAAAGGCAAGGAAGGAATTGGGATGCACAGCCTCTCTGTTACTCAGAGAGGATGGGGTCTATTTTAATGGTAATCCAAGGAGGAGCCAAAATTGGATGCATTGCATTGTTTTCCTAAGGATGGTGAAGTTTATTGTGAAGCCAGAGACAGTGGATGTAGGAACGTGGGTATGGAAGAGGTGGCTATTGCATTCAAATGAATACAGGGGGAGGCAACAGAAGGCAGCAGAAAGAGGTAGATGGAACATAGCTCCAGAAATCTTCCAAGGCCTAGCTTGTGATGCTACAGACTTCTTGATATTACAGGCTTGTGATGTGACAGGCCTGCTGTTGTTCTTCTCTAGATGAAGTTAAAGGGTAACAGTTGAGGTTATTAGAGGATGAGAGAACAGCAAGTGTTGTATGTAGCTTGAAGGAGGTGGAAGGTATTCTAATAAGTACAGCCTTTCAGAGGTAAAAAACTAATTGTTTTCAGGATGAAACAATTGCATTCTATAAAATATGTTATTCTCTGTGGTAAAAAGAGACTAGTGTTGAGGACTCGGGAAGTGTTTCTAGTTCAGCGTTCCTTTTTCACAGCTGCTGGATGTGTCAATGTTCTGAACTTCCTGAAATTAAGGTAGGTGCTGCTGGTGGAGTAGGATCAGGTTCTTAGTAGCTTGCTTGCACTGAGCCTGCAGACAGCCAAGTGAAGCATGTTTCCTACTGGGGATAGCTCTGCAGGGCTGGACCTGGCAGTTCTTGGGACTGCCAAGAGAAAGGAAGCTCCCTTGACCTGGAACATGCCTGAAGTAAAGGTTTGGAGGAGCTGCTTATGTCAGTAAACCTGTTTCATTTGTTCAGATGCTTATCCTCTATGGTTTATCTGGGAAATGAAAATTCAGGGCTCTTGGAAGAGATAGGTTTTGTGTTGGGTTTTGCCTGGAAGCCAGAATTCCAATAGTGTAATTAAGGATATGTTACATTGATTTAGCAGATACTCAGCTACTTCTTTTTTGCCTGGTTCAAATTTTGAGTTGGAGATACTTTGTCTGAAAATGCTCCTTAATGGTATCTCTGAGACAGTTGACTTGCAGGGTGGTCTTCTGTTGGAACTTTGCTGAAGAACATAATTGATGACCTGTGCAGCTGGCTAAACTCTCAGGATTTTAGTGTTGATATTGGAAAGATCAGACAACCAGTGCTTTTTGTCTTACTCATCCACAATGTGCTGTCAGTTAAAGCCCACTTCTTGGTCACATCTACAAAGCCATCATGGATGCTACTGCTTGGTTGATTCAGTTTTTACATTGTCCACTGTGAACACCAAGTTGTTTGAGCTCAGAATCTTTTTACCAGATTTCCGTACTTCAAGGAAAGTCTTACCATTCCAATCAAAACCATAGCATTATAATAAAAACTTATATCCTAGATATGTGTGGAGTACCAAGGACTTATTTAAAACACATCCTGTAAAAAGAAAGGCATTTTGTTTTCCCTTTGTCTGAAGTGACAAGATCGTGAAGCAACCAAATGTTCCCTGGTCAGGTGGATTGAGTTACATATTACAAAGACATAAAGTATCAGACAAATCTGAAGAATTTTGCTCATGATATTGTGGAAGGAAAAGCCCGTACTTCTGTTGTAGAAGTCTTCAGGGTTGTAACAAGCTTCTTTCAACATCTGAAGTTTTATAAAGATGGATTTTTTTGTCTTCTGCAGAGGCATCCTTCAGCAAGAAGCCCTGCAGTCAGTGATCTATTTAAATAAAAAAATAAATTAAAAAATTTAAAAAATAAAAAAACCCCAACCAACCCACCATGGTTTTCAGGCATTTGCTCTTAAGGGCTGGAATTTTGGACTTTTTTTTCCCCTTACTTAATGTTCACTAATTATTATTTTCCATGAGTCACAGAGATGTGGGAGATGTTTGACTGTAGAATGGAAGATTCCTTACCGGATAAGTTTTTTTTTTTTTTAATCTAACAGCAGTATCTTCAATTTTACTCCCTCTAGTTCAGCAGCCAAGAAAACTGTCAACTTTGTCCATTCCTTTTTATAGACTACTTAGCCAGGTGCATGTAGCTTACCTGATTGGTAGTAGAGTACTTCTTCTAATCTATAGTGTTGAAAGGTTGATGCAGCATTGAATGGCTCTTCTAAGGCACAGCTGGAGAGGAGGATACATTGTGGTGCTGAGCTATCTCTGGAATTGTAAAGAAGCGGAAAGGATCTGATGCCCCATACAACGAGAGACACAGCCAGCAGGAAAAAAATACTGGCAAGAAATTTTCAGTGCTTTAATGGGTACTTTTAACTAATAGCTTGCACACACTACTATCTTCAGGATTATTATTTCCTTCAGAGCAGTGTATTTAACATCCGAATTAGTTGGACCGTAACAATGATTGCTTGATTTGGCACTTCCTTCTGCACTGCCTGTCTTGTGTTAGTAACTTTCTTTATTCTGTTGTTAAAGAATCAGACACACAACTAAAAAACCCACAGTTTAAAACTCAGTTATTACCTACAGTGTCTTATTTGTACGATATTCTATAGTTGTCTTGTTTTGACATTGCTAGCAAATCTAATTTGTTAGCAAAGCTTGTAGCATTGCAAGTTAAAACTCTTGCTTTTGGAAGATGCTGTCTGCTGCAGCGTCCACTTGCATTCTTGTGCTTTCAGTGATTATTTTAAAATACTACCTCAGTTTCACACATACGAAATTCTGCCATAATGGACAACAGCACAAGTCACTTAATTATAATGTATTCAGTAATTTCAATTATTTTTATATTCTGTACGCCAGAGGAAGTACAGCATGTGTGTTACATACTGAATTCCATAACTTACCAGAAGTACAGAAGACTGTATGCCCTAGCAGACTGGGCACTCGCAAGACTTGAGTTCTGGTCTTGGTGGTACTGTGATATTTGGGAGATCGTAAGACCAGGTGCAGTATCTTAGATTAAAGGTCTGCAAAGATGTTATCTCGTTCCTCCCTAATATAGACAGTTACTTCATCTTCTCATACTGTTCTCTTCTGTAAAATTAGCACAATTACAGAGATACATGGTATATGATTTAGGCATCAGCTGAATAGACACTAGATTTGAGGTAGTTCAAATACATTATATTCTCAAAATAGCCTGTGTAATAGCTACGGTATTCATCTTTTAATGCATTTAATAGGTTAGAATGGCTTTTCTAATTTGCTTGAGATAGGATCAGATTATTGAAGAATATAGCTCTCATGGCAACCTTGAAATTATGACTGCAGAGAAAATGCAATTGCAAAAAAACCCAACACACCTGGTGTAAAAAAAAAAAAATTAAAAGATTTGTTGCATACAAATCCTATACAAATTTCATATGTAAACTCCTGTCATTGCATAATTATTCTCACTACTGATCATTGCTTACTTTAGAGTTTTATTTTTAAAGAAATTTCTTAGATCTTAGATAATCTTTTACTTACTAGTGTTCTTAAATATAAAGAGTTGTCTTAAGTTGTTTGTTGTATTAATATGAATGAAAGTAGTAATAGAAATAAGTTGATCTTTGAAGACAGGTATTGTTTTAGTGGCTAGTGTAGTCTAGTTTAACATTTCTGTCTGGCATTGCCTGGATATCTAGCATCCTGAGGGTATATAACTGAGTAATGTANTGTTTCATTTGTTCAGATGCTTATCCTCTATGGTTTATCTGGGAAATGAAAATTCAGGGCTCTTGGAAGAGATAGGTTTTGTGTTGGGTTTTGCCTGGAAGCCAGAATTCCAATAGTGTAATTAAGGATATGTTACATTGATTTAGCAGATACTCAGCTACTTCTTTTTTGCCTGGTTCAAATTTTGAGTTGGAGATACTTTGTCTGAAAATGCTCCTTAATGGTATCTCTGAGACAGTTGACTTGCAGGGTGGTCTTCTGTTGGAACTTTGCTGAAGAACATAATTGATGACCTGTGCAGCTGGCTAAACTCTCAGGATTTTAGTGTTGATATTGGAAAGATCAGACAACCAGTGCTTTTTGTCTTACTCATCCACAATGTGCTGTCAGTTAAAGCCCACTTCTTGGTCACATCTACAAAGCCATCATGGATGCTACTGCTTGGTTGATTCAGTTTTTACATTGTCCACTGTGAACACCAAGTTGTTTGAGCTCAGAATCTTTTTACCAGATTTCCGTACTTCAAGGAAAGTCTTACCATTCCAATCAAAACCATAGCATTATAATAAAAACTTATATCCTAGATATGTGTGGAGTACCAAGGACTTATTTAAAACACATCCTGTAAAAAGAAAGGCATTTTGTTTTCCCTTTGTCTGAAGTGACAAGATCGTGAAGCAACCAAATGTTCCCTGGTCAGGTGGATTGAGTTACATATTACAAAGACATAAAGTATCAGACAAATCTGAAGAATTTTGCTCATGATATTGTGGAAGGAAAAGCCCGTACTTCTGTTGTAGAAGTCTTCAGGGTTGTAACAAGCTTCTTTCAACATCTGAAGTTTTATAAAGATGGATTTTTTTGTCTTCTGCAGAGGCATCCTTCAGCAAGAAGCCCTGCAGTCAGTGATCTATTTAAATAAAAAAATAAATTAAAAAATTAAAAAAATAAAAAAACCCCAACCAACCCACCATGGTTTTCAGGCATTTGCTCTTAAGGGCTGGAATTTTGGACTTTTTTTTCCCCTTACTTAATGTTCACTAATTATTATTTTCCATGAGTCACAGAGATGTGGGAGATGTTTGACTGTAGAATGGAAGATTCCTTACCGGATAAGTTTTTTTTTTTTTTAATCTAACAGCAGTATCTTCAATTTTACTCCCTCTAGTTCAGCAGCCAAGAAAACTGTCAACTTTGTCCATTCCTTTTTATAGACTACTTAGCCAGGTGCATGTAGCTTACCTGATTGGTAGTAGAGTACTTCTTCTAATCTATAGTGTTGAAAGGTTGATGCAGCATTGAATGGCTCTTCTAAGGCACAGCTGGAGAGGAGGATACATTGTGGTGCTGAGCTATCTCTGGAATTGTAAAGAAGCGGAAAGGATCTGATGCCCCATACAACGAGAGACACAGCCAGCAGGAAAAAAATACTGGCAAGAAATTTTCAGTGCTTTAATGGGTACTTTTAACTAATAGCTTGCACACACTACTATCTTCAGGATTATTATTTCCTTCAGAGCAGTGTATTTAACATCCGAATTAGTTGGACCGTAACAATGATTGCTTGATTTGGCACTTCCTTCTGCACTGCCTGTCTTGTGTTAGTAACTTTCTTTATTCTGTTGTTAAAGAATCAGACACACAACTAAAAAACCCACAGTTTAAAACTCAGTTATTACCTACAGTGTCTTATTTGTACGATATTCTATAGTTGTCTTGTTTTGACATTGCTAGCAAATCTAATTTGTTAGCAAAGCTTGTAGCATTGCAAGTTAAAACTCTTGCTTTTGGAAGATGCTGTCTGCTGCAGCGTCCACTTGCATTCTTGTGCTTTCAGTGATTATTTTAAAATACTACCTCAGTTTCACACATACGAAATTCTGCCATAATGGACAACAGCACAAGTCACTTAATTATAATGTATTCAGTAATTTCAATTATTTTTATATTCTGTATGCCAGAGGAAGTACAGCATGTGTGTTACATACTGAATTCCATAACTTACCAGAAGTACAGAAGACTGTATGCCCTAGCAGACTGGGCACTCGCAAGACTTGAGTTCTGGTCTTGGTGGTACTGTGATATTTGGGAGATCGTAAGACCAGGTGCAGTATCTTAGATTAAAGGTCTGCAAAGATGTTATCTCGTTCCTCCCTAATATAGACAGTTACTTCATCTTCTCATACTGTTCTCTTCTGTAAAATTAGCACAATTACAGAGATACATGGTATATGATTTAGGCATCAGCTGAATAGACACTAGATTTGAGGTAGTTCAAATACATTATATTCTCAAAATAGCCTGTGTAATAGCTACGGTATTCATCTTTTAATGCATTTAATAGGTTAGAATGGCTTTTCTAATTTGCTTGAGATAGGATCAGATTATTGAAGAATATAGCTCTCATGGCAACCTTGAAATTATGACTGCAGAGAAAATGCAATTGCAAAAAAACCCAACACACCTGGTGTAAAAAAAAAAAAATTAAAAGATTTGTTGCATACAAATCCTATACAAATTTCATATGTAAACTCCTGTCATTGCATAATTATTCTCACTACTGATCATTGCTTACTTTAGAGTTTTATTTTTAAAGAAATTTCTTAGATCTTAGATAATCTTTTACTTACTAGTGTTCTTAAATATAAAGAGTTGTCTTAAGTTGTTTGTTGTATTAATATGAATGAAAGTAGTAATAGAAATAAGTTGATCTTTGAAGACAGGTATTGTTTTAGTGGCTAGTGTAGTCTAGTTTAACATTTCTGTCTGGCATTGCCTGGATATCTAGCATCCTGAGGGTATATAACTGAGTAATGTAATTCCAAGTCAATGCTTTTGCATGGGTTTATATGAAAAGAAAATTATGTATTTTTTCTGACTGTTTATTCAGGGATTTGATAAGCACAGATTCAACCGTAGTGTTTTGAAAAAGTTGCAGACATCACATGAAACCATAGAGTTGTGCAGGAAAAGTACTCAGGTAAAAATGTCTTGAAATATAGTCTATTATGCAACCTGAATTTGTCTGAAGCCCCAATTGTTAGCTGTTGTTGTATTCACTTAATTTTCAATATTTAACTCTTAACTGTGATATCTCTCTGTAAAAATTACTTTGTTCCTAATGTTTAAAATCTGTTTCCAGGCTGCAAGCTGCTATATAAACAAGACTTTGCAAGACGGTTAGGACTGAGATGTGTTACTTGTAATTACTGCTCACAGCTGTGCAAAAAGGGAGCAACTAAGGAACTTGATGGTGTAGTGAGAGATTTCTGCAGTGAAGAGTGCTGTAAAAAATTTCAGGACTGGTACTACAAGGCAAGTAACTCAGAATTTTTGACGAGAGCTCCACAGTTAAAAAAACCAAAAATGCACATGTGAGGATATCTCAAGGACTGTGCGGCAAATATGGCTTACTTCAGCAAAGCATTTGCTACACAATAAGCAAATGTATTAATTCCATCATTTGAGTTTTCTTAGATCTTAGAGCAGCATTTCTACCATCTGACTTTATTAATTCATTTGGCAAGGAATTGTTGAGTTACAGAAAAACAAGAAACTCTTACTGTGTATTTGTTACTTTACAATTCCAATTTTTCTCCTCAACTGATACCATAGTTTTCTTGTCAAAACTTCTTAAATGTGTATTCAGAATGTTGAAAACACTGTTAATAGCACCTGGATGATACCTTGAGTTGACTGACAATGAACTAGGTTAGGAGAGTTTTTCTTGTTCCTGTTTTTGCCTCCTTTTTTGCCTTTTCCCTTCTCCCACAGTTTGAACTGCAGAGGCTTTGATTGTTCAGTATTTCCCAGTGGAAGGGATGCCAAAGGGAAAAGCAAGACCAAATGGATCTCTAATAAAAGTTTAAATCAAACAGATGGCATCTATTTCTAAATCTCTGGAAGCTTAACTACCTTGTGAAGCACAACCAACAAAGAGTTCACGTTAAGAGATTTTTTGGTTTCATCTTTTGAAAGAAAGGTGAAATTGGACTGGGTTTAACCTGCGATTAGTGCCATGGATAGAATATGGTGCGAACATCCTGGAAAGCTACACTGATAATATCAAAACAAGAACTACACTTGTGGATGCAATTGCAGAAAAGTACAAAATTCATCACCTTACCAAAACTCTCTACACAGCCTGGAAGGCAATAAAAAGCTTGAAATGTTAGAGAGCTAGATACAAGTCCTGTAATTCAAGATGATCTACCTACCATAAAAGAACTGAATCTGAAGACATATCTGATATTTTGGAATGGCTGGTTCCAGAAATGTTACAGCCAAACATTGTAAAATCTTCATTTTGTATAATGTATGTAGGGTCCTGTTAGACATTACTGAAAGAAAACTACGGAAGACTAGAATGTGTTTCTTCTGTCTCATGTGAAAATAGGGTGACAAAGCTTCGCTGCAAAGTTCTTAAACTTAGTAAAATGTTAACTTCATAGAGTATTAATAATCTATATGCCTTAAAACTTGGGGTATGGGGTGAAATCGATCCCTGCATAAGAAGGGCCTTCTCATAAAGTACCTAATAAAGCTTTGGTGTTCTTTAGAAATCTCTTGGTGATTCAAGAAAGAATGTAGTCTGAGGGGTGTGTGTACCAAACTAGTTCCATATACATAAACTTCTACGGAAGCTTCTACTCTGATTCAGGTTTGAGAACCACTTAAAATCTTGACTTCAGGTTATCTTTCTGATCCATGGGATAAGGCAAAAACTTAATTGATCCATTAAGTCTGCTTAAGAAATGCTGTTGTAACTGTGGTACAGGAAAGTTAGACACGATGCCATGAAAAGGCAATTTAAACAGATTTGCTGGTAACTAGTGACTTTTGATACTTTTGATGATACTGAAGTGTTAGATATTTTTACTTTTTGAATCTTACGCCTGCTAGTGGAACTAATGTTACATGATGTGGAATTGTTGATTTTTATTCCCACCCCCCACCCCCCCCCCAACGCTTCTTAAAGCACTTGCCTAATTCAGTTCTGGTTATAAAAGTTTGGGATTTATTACATGGGGAAGACATGTAATAGGTTTTGGCAAGTTGTGTGTTTTGCTAAAATTGGGGGAGGGGAGTTGGTTTGTTTTCTTTGGGTTTTTTGGTTTTGGTTTTGGGTTTTTTTTTTGTTTGTTTTGTTTTTTTACACATCCTTGCTGGTAACTTCTCCCTCTTTTATAAAAGTCACTTCAGATATTTTAGATCTGGTAGTGCATTGTTCTTACCTAGCCATAAATAGATAATGATCAAAATATAGGAAGACAGAATAGATATGGACCCCTCCCCAAATTTGTATTTCATTTGCTGTTTTGTCTGTTAGCTTCTTAAAAGAATAGTTACGTATGTATGAGCTTTGTCTCATTTATGCAATGTCCAGTGTTATTTTGGAGTTTCGATGAATGTATACGTGAAGAGAAATAAGTAATAATAACCTAGTAATGTTTTAACACCAGCATTGTGTTCATTAAACAAGTGTTTGTCTCCATCTTCTTTGTCTACTTTTTTTTATGGACACATACTTCTCATGTAGTATTATATGGAAAACATCTTGACTTTTAAAAATAAGTAAGGATTATGGAAGAGCTTCCCTGAATGCCAAAATTCGCTTCTCAGCCAGAAGGTAGCAATGGTAGAAGCACAGTAGACTGTTATCTAGAAGTATTAGAAGGCCATCAGACTTACCTAGAGTTGTTCTTCAGAATTAGTATGAGGAATTGAAATGTAAAGAATAGTCCAGTCCTAATTATCTGTTGGGTGACAGCTACAGTTACCAGTTGGTGCCAAGTTCTGAGGAAATTTCTACTATATGGTGTCCATACCACCTCTAAGATGAGAGGTAAAATTTTTGGTGTCTTCAGGTTAGCTCCCTAAGTTATTAGAGTTCCTCCTGTAAGCTTCAGTTGCATGCTGTGATTTGGATGTTGATCTGAAAAATGGTTGGGAAATTTCAATATAAATACTTTAGTAGCCTGATGTTTGATGACAGTTTCAATCATGTGATGTTATTTATCCTAGAGCATTGAAAGTACCTTGAAAAAGAGTATACAGTTCTGAGAAAAGCACAGAAATCTGTTTCTTTAACGATACATTGTGAAACATTGTTGAAAATGCTACAGCTAAAGTGCGGTTACAGGTCATTCAAGGCTATGGTGGAGTATGGATGAGGCTGAGTATGTACAGTGATGACTCTGTATTCAGTGGAGGTCAGATATCTTCAGCAAAGACTAGGAAGTGGGCAACTACGGTCTGAGGCACAGAAAAATTACCATGGCTGGTGAGCTCAGATAGCAATGTCAGCAGTGCTAAAACTTGAAACAACGGAGCCAGCGTTTATCTAAACGGTAAAGGCAGCAAGACAACTTTGTGGAATTTCTCTTGCTGGAATTTAGCCATTGTATAGTTAGGCACCTCAATTTCACATAGGTACTGTTTCAGAGCAGTTGATCTCCTTTCTGTTATGATCATTCACGCTCTGGAAACATCTCTTGCTTCCTACTTACTGTGGATTGAACTCAGAATAGACAGCTAAGATTAGGTCAAATTAATACCAGTCCAAATCATTGGAGAACATTAGGAACAGGTCATTGGAGGATTAAAAATGTAAATAAAAGCCCCACATGTGAAAACTTTGTTTTTAAACCAAGTTTGGGGTAAGCATTAGTGATTTATACAAGTCACTATGCCCATTTGAACATGTTGAAGTTGGACTTGGGAAAAGAATTGGACCAAAAAGCAATCATGAGTGGCAAAGGAGTTATTGTGCAATTGGAGCACAGAGTATAGATGAACTTTTTAGAAACAGAGATAGAGCAGACTTGAAGGCAGGCATTTTGGAGAATCAATTAATGTATAGTGCCAGTGTCCCAAATGAAAAAAAAATTGATAGGGGAAGGACGTAAAAAGCAGAAAATCATGAATTCATATTTCGGCTTTCCATTAATTTAACAGTCAGCGAAGTGGGGAGAGCAAGCAGGTGGTAGGAAACGTCAGTGCATGGAAGGGTGTATAGTATTGACTGCAAGCATGATTATGGAAAGAGTAGAATTATGGTGTAGCAAATAGCATCAGAATCGGTTAGGTTGGAAAAGACCTTTAAGATCATCAAGTCCACTGTTAACCTAGCACTACCAAGTCCACGTATGTGGAGATGAGAAGTGAAGCATCCTTATAAAGGAATCTTGGGCTTGCTAAGGAATAGTAATTTCCATGTGGAAGCAAACCAAGATTTTTTTCACCTAAATACCTTAGTAGCAGCCCAGGAAAAACAGTAATATTCTTATTCAAAGGCCTAAATGAAAGAGCAGAACCAGGAGAGGGAGAAAACAGTTGCAGGAAGGCTGTAGTTGTTGCATTTGACAAGATTTATCGTCTTTTTTCTTTCTTTGAAGGAGAGAGAAAATTGAGCAGAAAGTGATGCTGTGATAGTCAAGCAGTGTGCTAGCAGGTCAGAAGAGGTGGGCTTTTCTGTGCATGGGTCAGCTGTCATTCTTAATAGTGTTAGGTGGGCTTGAGATTTAAAATTAGAGGATATTACACTTTTTTTTTTTTTCCCCTACTGGTAATTCAGCCTTTTGGTGGCTTTGGAAGATGCATTTGCATTAAAGGTGTGAATTCACAGTTTCTCTGAACTGATAAATCTCGGCTCTTTTGGCAACAGTCCCCACTTCATCATCTTCCCCGCTCCCTTCCATGAACAATACTTACTCTTTTGTCCCAGTGAGAACATCTCTGGTGCAAAATGAACTGTGGATCAGCATCAGCAGAAAGTCAAAGTGACAAATGTAACAAAAATTGAGGGAGGAGGTGGGTAATGCAGTGCTGTGAGGTCTCTGACCTTGTGTACCCTGCAGGTGCATGAGCACCGCTGCCGACACCTGCGCAGAGCAGGGGGAAAGGGATACCTGCCCTGCCAGGGGCACCTGGCTCTTGCTGTCAGGTGAGCCTGAAGCCGCGGCTTTAATCGCACCCAGACACGCTAACACATTTAAAGGAAATATTTTAAAATATTTTTAAGGCTGGTTATTCGGTTAGAATCAAGTCTCTCTCGCTATCATCTTAAATATTTGAAAATTACAACTGAGAGCTGAATTTCCTACATTGCCAGCGGATGGTGCCAGACTATTCAAGTGCAGAGAAGGAACTCAACATTTAGTTACTTTTTAAATTTGTACTAATTGGCTTACTGATATTTTTTTGAGTTGAATGAACTACAATTGGTCCTTTTTTTTTTTTTTCTTTTGCCATCAGAGCCTTGTGCATAACTGCAATGTTGTGTATGGTTTTACGTATTAACGTTTTATGTTGCATATCGTAACTTCCCTCTTCCTCTCCTCACTGTATTGTTAGGTTGACTTATTTTGGATTCCTGAGCATCTTCAAAGCTTTCATTTTTTTTTTTTTTAAGGACTGCTTTAGGATGGAGATTGCAAGCAATATCAAGGGGAGCAGTAGCACAATTCTTTGTTTGAAAATCTGAAACTGGGACCTCCACTGTGCAGATAATCGCCATTGCATGGCTGATTACATTCAGTGGAATCTATTCTGAAGAAAAACCAATGTCTGTCTTAGTGATGCCTCATGAAATTATTATGTAGGCCGGTAACAGATATATTACTAAATGTTTAGTTAGGGGTATGGAAGAACAAAGTTTTGAGTTTTAAGTTACGTGCTAACTAGATTTTGTGGAAATCTCTTTAGCTTGAGAGTATTGTTTATAAACCGTAGAGGAACTTTGATTAGCTAAATAATTGGAATCTAAAATTGTTGTCAAACTACTAAGATAATGAAAATATGAAAGTTATTTACATTAAAGGGTTCTGATTTGATACATAGAGAAGTGATTCTGTTTGTGACTTCAAACAAAAAAAAACCTACCAAATTTTTTGAGGAAAAAAACTCAACTTGTCCTTAATTCAAGAGAGTCATTAAGGAGTCTCATTTGCTTTCTGCTCTTGTTTTTGCGGAATGCTTCAGTGGAATTAATTAAGATTGATGCCATAATTTTTTTTTTATTTTTTTTTTCCTGACTGTCTAGAAATGAGCAATTTCTAGCAAGACTTAGTGAAACAAAGCAGATTCATTCTGGGTATTAGCCCCCAGCAAACAATTGAAAATAGTGTAACTATTACAGAGCCTACATGAGTGAGATGTAACTGTGTAGTGGTAATGATTCTTCAGTACTCTTAAAAACATAAGCTTTTAAAATGTAGAATTTTTTTTTCCAAAGCTTGTTTAAAAATGTCGTAATCTTCCTTTGCATTAAGGCTGCACGATGTGACTGTTGTAAGTCTCAAGGAACTCTCAAAGAGAAAGTGCAGTGGCGTGGCGAAATGAAACACTTCTGCGATCAGCACTGTTTGCTCCGTTTCTACTGTCAACAAAATGAACCAAATCTGGCAACCCAAAAAGGACCCGAGAACTTACACTATGGTATGTGTTGCTTTATGGCTGCTAAACAGCAAACAAGATGCTTCCTTTAAATGAAAAATTTAAAGCTGCATGAATTATTTATTTGTTGTAATAAACCATGCTAGAGATTACCCTTTTTTATTTTATCATCAAGAGGCATCATTGAGCTGCTTGCTATTTTTTGTCTTAGCTCTTTATTTTACTGCTTTTTCGAGAGCTGAAACATTGTCAGGTAATCAAACAGTTTTGTAATCACTTGTGAAAAAACCAAATCTTTTTAGGTTATGCATACTTTTAGTATTGTATCTTCATGGGGATAGAAAATGTTTTTCTCTTTCATTGTGCTTGGTTTGTCATTACTTGCTCTGTGGAAACCCTTTTCAAAATGGGTTTTGGTCACAGATAGCAGATAAATGCACTAGGAATGAAAAAAGAAATAAATTAAATGGAATTAAAAGGAAATAAATGAAATGGAAACTAAATGAGAATGGAATGAAAGCATCTAGATAAGAGGAATATATTGTGGGGGTTTTGCTGTTGGCAATAGGTACCGTGCAAATTTGCTGATGGGGCTGAATGCATATTTACGTGGTTTAAATGGCAAGTCAGGCAAGGTTTAAATCATCTCTTTAAGTAATTATAGCAACACAACTTCTCTGTATGGCCATTTTCATATTTGAATATTTTGGGTTTTATTTTTCTGAGAGAGGCTATATTCACATCTGGATGGATCGTTGATTTAGTGTTTGCCTTTGTGTAAGGTCCAATGCCAGAGTAGTAAGGTGTCTATGAAAGAGAAGTCTTGCGTGCAGTTCTCAGCTGTGATACAGTAGTAATAGGTGCTGTTAATTTAATGTTATCCTGATGATACGTGTTGTCTGAGTTGCTTACTGAAATTTGCTTTGATTCTGAAAAGGGAAAAAAGTTTTCTAAAAATGTTTTCTTACATTTTTAGATCAGGGCTGTCAAACCCCCCGAACAAAAATAACAGTAAGTACATAATTTTAACATATCTGTAACTAGTTAGATGTATTTAAAATGCGAGATCCTGGTGACTTAAAGGGATGGTATTAAAAACCCCAAAAAAATGAGTTATCTTTGAATGATGCTAAGCTAAATTTATGGAGTTTTTTAGATTTTTCTACTACATTAGTAGTTGAAATAAAATGTTAAAATATTTGTATTTTGTCTTTTCAATGTCTTCTGGGAAAACAAATCATCAGCCATCTATTTTACATCTATAGTGCATGAAAGCCTTGCTTAAAAGTTAGTCTACAACCTATGTGTACCTTATTCACATGTTTAGACTGATTAGGTGGATTTATGGAGTGTAGAAAGGGAAGAGAATTTCACTGGTCAATTAGAATATTACGGTTGTGTCTCAACTTTGAAAAGCTGAAAATGAAGCTTCAGATCTTCAGTTTTAATTCCCAAGAGTAGAATACTTGGTGCTCGAGGTCTGGTTGACTTTGCTGCAGGTGATGGAGTAGGGAAGCATAACTTTTTGCAGGATTGCTGCCTGGGAGGGTTGGGATCATCATCAGTGGAGCAGCAGCCTTCGTTTTGAGTTTCAATTTTTGTCAGCTTGTCAAAAGTATTATTAATAATAATTTTTTCAGTTGGCTTAGTGTATTTTCTTTGAAACTTAGTTTTGTTTTGACTTGTTTGTTGCATGGAAGCACAAAGTGCCTATTTTTCCATGAAGAAATTGATTCACCTTTTTAATACAAATAGGCTTCTGTAAGGTAAATCTTAGATTTAAGTGAAAGTATTTTGATGGCATTATAAAATATAACAGGTAACTAGAGACATCAGACAAGCTTAACTGTCATGTTAGAAACACCTGGTATTTTATATTTAATAGTTTCCAATGATGTTAATTCAGCCATATATTTTTAAAGATCATATAAAAGCTGGCTGTGATACAATTTTTTTAATATATTTTAGAAAGCATAGGCCTGTTAACTATTAACACTCTACTGTTAACAGCTAACTATTAACGGTCTACTGCTCTTCTTAGGACTTGACTTTCTTTCCATATCTAAAAGGAAATGTTGAGCAAGTCTCACTACACATGACCAAAGAAAAGTGACAATCTGTTTCTTAAATCAAATTCTAAAACAGGTGCTAGGGGACAAAAAAATAATGTCTGGAACAAGAGGGGTTTTACCTGTTGACTCTAAGGATGCAGCTTGAGCAGTCGGTGATGTTCGCAGGTAGTTGTTGTCAGTATTGTAGAGCCAGCAGGGGGAGCTCCAAGTTCATACTTTTCATACTTGAGGTATTAAAAACATCGTTTAGAGATAATATTTTATTTAGAAATACTTTTTTTTTTTTTTTAAATGTGATCTTTGGATTACAGCATGGTTCAAGAAAGTTAGACCTTGAGGCAAAAATTTGTTATGCTACTTACAGTGAATTCTTTTTACAGCTACAATTATTTTAAAGTGATAAAATAGCTTAAGTTGTACTTTCATTTAAACAAGAAAGATAAAAAAGAATACCTTAAGAGTATCTTCAATTAAAAAAAAAAAAAGAAAAGAAAAGCAAAATGAGCCAGAAGTTGTTGATGAAAGTGCTAGCTCTGACTGAGCAAAATACAACTGTTACATTCGTGGCAGTGGCAGCTCATTACTTCATTACTAGAAATGTAGGGATAGCTTGCAATTAAAGACGAATAGTTGGTGCTGCTGTGTCCTTGTGAGCTTCCTCTTCAGGATCTCATATATGGGAAGTATCAACTGATACATTAATTCAAGAGCTTTGTGTTGAAATCAGTGTGGTGTAACAGCACTTTCTCTTTTATTTGCTTGTCTATAGGGCTCAGCACCACCACCTTCTCCAACACCTAACAGAGAAATGAAGAACAAGGCAGTTCTCTGCAAGCCTTTGACAATGACGAAAGCCACATACTGTAAACCTCATATGCAGACAAAATCATGTCAGACAGGTAACTCTTGAACTGTACTGGAACTACTAATTTCTTCAATGCAGATTTTTTTTAACTGTTACTGTATTGGAACATATTGCAAATACTCTGATTTTTTTTCCCTAAACTGCAGGTGTAAAATATATTTAAGTACCTGGCAGTGTTTGCCTTTTTCTTTTTTCTTTTAATAGAAGATGATTGGAAAAAAGAGTATGTCCCAGTGCCTATTCCTGTACCTGTCTATGTTCCGGTGCCTATGAACATGTATAGTCAAAATGTTCCTGTTCCTACAACGGTTCCTGTTCCTGTAAGTGAGACTTCAGTTTCATTTTTAAATTGGCATCCATTCACATGCCTGTGTGGGACCACTTTGTGGTGTTGACTGTTCTCAGTCTGGTCTGTCTAAAGGAGTGCAGGATGCTGCAGTGCTGTTTGTTGAAAAAGCATTCAAAATCTGACAGTAGCACTTAATTTCCTGATTGTTCCTTAAGTCCTATCTGCCAGCTTTCAGTGTGAAAATCTTGTGCTCCTGAACTTTTTAGGAATAGTTCTGAGCGATACTTTTGAGTTTGCTGAATAAGCATTAAATAGCAAGAATTTGCTGTTAAACAGTGGAGAAACTGAAAGGTGTGTTGGAGAGGGATAGCAGCGTGGGGTAAACAGAAGGAAGAAAAGCAAAAAAAACCCCGAACCTTGTGCAAGCAAAAGAAAATAACTTTGAGTTAAATTTGTTATCACTTATGTACCAAATCTCATCCAAATGGTGGAAAAAAATGGAATTCCTAAAATTCCATGTCAGAAGCAAACCACTAAAACACGATGCTGACTTGGCCAAACTGTTAGTCTGAAGTTATAGTCAGACAGGTTAGAAGCTCCAAAATGCCTACTGTTCTTACTTTGACCCACTAGGTTTTGTCATATTTGGGGTTTTTCTTTATCCTTTCCTGCTTTCCCATCTGTTCTCAATCATTTATATTGAATTTTCAACCTGTCAACATTTTTTTTGTTAGCCCACACTGCAGTGATGTGTTTCTATTCTGTATTAACTCTGTCTTTTAGAAGAGAAGTGTAGAGTTTGTTTCTGTGCTGACTGCTGTAGATACTTTGTTGCAATTTTTTTTTTTCTTTTCTAATTACCTCTTCCTCCCTATCTGCATAGGTGCCAGTTCCAGTTTTCCTGCCCACTACTCTGGATAGCAGTGAGAAAATCCTTACAGCAATAGAAGAGCTGAGGGGAAAAGTGCCCTCAAATCATCTAGAAACTGAGCTACTGAACTTGTCGGGGATGGTGCCTGAACATGGTGGAAAAGCTGAAGCTTCTGATGTGGCCAGTGAGTTTCCTGCTGAGTTTTTCACTCTTTGGAGTGCTGGGGTGGGTATGTGGATGTGTGTGAATCAAGAGAAGGGTTGAGGTTTTGTTCTTTTTTTTTCCTTTCAGGGAAAGATTCTTTGAGTACAACAGTGCTATTATTGAGTTCTTATAT
This sequence comes from Aramus guarauna, assembly GCA_013400195.1. Lineage (NCBI taxonomy): Eukaryota > Metazoa > Chordata > Aves > Gruiformes > Aramidae > Aramus > Aramus guarauna. The sequence goes on along the minus strand of VXBL01007948.1, from coordinate 96,765 downwards.
TAAGTTGAAATCTTAATTATTTAAATATTTTTTAAAAAAATCATTTTAGCATATTTGAAATGCAGAAAACTTTCTGAAGTCTTGTGTGACTTCGGTGTGCTGTACCAGACCTTTGTCTTTAAAAGCACAGGCATTCCCTTTGCTTGCACCAGCTCCTTGGCTGATGGCAAGCAGTCATCCAAGATTGCACACGTGTGTTTTCTTCTCAGCATAACTCAAAACAAGCCAAAACCAATCCATTCTTCCTCCTAGAAAAACTCAAGTCAAAACTTTAGCAGAAGTGATCTCCGTAGCTGTGTCTTAGAGCTGCAAATGCAACTTTCTCTGAACGAGGTGGAATATGATGGGGATCTGACCTCTTTGTAGGAACACTTTAGGCATATTTTATATTGGGTGTGGGGAAGCAGGGTCTATTAAAACTAAGAGAAACATACATTTCACAAGTGGAACTGAGGTCAACAAAACCAGGTTGACCTAATGATGCTTTCACTCTTGATTGATCCTGACCTGCAAGTATCATCTCTTTGAAGACAGTAATGCATCAGCTGATAGATGGTTGGGGTTGTGATGCTGAACTGGCTTGTCATCCCACCAGCTCACCTTAAAGGAGAGAACTGTTTGGGACAACTTTTATAGCTGATGATCAAAAAATCCCGCATATCTTGTGATGATATTTTCATAGTCCATGTACCTCTTTACCCCTCTTTTCTGGCTCTGCCTGCCAAAATCGTCAAGTCCCTTCTGTATCTTCCTAGGAGAATCTCTTTTCTCTTCCAAAAACTAGATTTTAAGGTTTAAACTAGATTTTAATGTTTTTCCATGACTCAGGTGAAATTTTGGGGTTTTTTTCAAACTCTTTCAACAGGTGTCTTAAAGGATGTTGATAAATGACATGGACTTATGCTTTGTGCCTGGTATACAGGAGGCCAATGGTGCTGCAGTCCCAGGAGGCTTACTGTTTTCCAAACTGTTGCCATTCCCCCACTAAAGTTGGTCATTTCTGGTAGTGCTGCAACGTGGTCATTTGCAGTTCCTTGCTCCCTTCTGCCAAGATACAGCTAGCTGAATGAGTAGATGTATGGAATTCAAGCTTGCTCGTTGGTAGAGAGCTGCATTTGGAGAAATCTGTCTTTGCCAGAAGTTGGAAAGAGGTCGAGCTTTTGTTTCTGTCTGCCTGCCTTGTTTGCTTTAGAGGATCCCTTTCACAGACTTGAAAGTCTGTTCTGTTGTGGGCAGAATCTTCTAGAAAAATAGATAGGTCTGTCAAGCTTGTTTGAGTTCTGTGATTGATTGATATGATCCTGATTTCCAAGTATTTGATTTTTTTTTTTTTTTTTTATACTAGTACTTTGTTGATTCATCTTAATGAAGGACAGATGGGCTAGTTAAGTATCTCTTCTATTTGAAGGAAATCAGATTGGAGAAGTACATCTGAGATCCCAAGAACAACAAAACCTAGGATGGTGACGAGCAGAACAAGCAGTTTTAGAGCCACTCAGCTTCTAATGCTCTGAATCTGCCCTGTTTTGACTAATCCACATGTTGGTTGAAATATGAGAGATTTTCCTTTTTTAAAATGTTACTTATTTTTATTTACAGGTGTGATAGTCGAGTCAAGTCTACCAAGCTTGGAAACAGAGGCAAGAACAAGCTTGCCCGATGTTCCATATGAACCAGACCTTGATATTGAAGTAGACTTTCCAAGAGGTATTTTTTCTGTCATTTTAATATATATTGTGAAATAGACATTTTGGGCAGCCATTGCATTTTGATTCATCATCCTTTCAGAGCAGCTTAATTTGATTGCCAGATTCACTTGACTGACTCTGTTAGGTAAAACTTAGCCATGCCTTTGCAAGGTGGGGGCTTCTGAATTAGTTCCTCCATCTTTCTTGATATGGTATTTGAAACAGAATGCAAAGAAAAGGGGGAATTAATCTTTCACGAACAAACTTGGCTGCATCACTTGGTTTTGGATGTGGATTTAGGAAAACTATTTTGAAAGCTCAAAGACTCAGATGGGAAGTGTCATAGAAAACAATAATGAATACATTCTTCAATCACCAGATATTTCCATGGAAGACAGTGGTTTAGAGCAGAAATGACAAAAGGGCAAATTTCACATTCAAGTTTGTTAGAAAATTGCAAGCTGGTGTGCTGCACATCATTTGTGTTACCTTTTAGTATCTTGTTAATGTCCATATTTGTATTTGAAAAAGGTAGTGTTATTTGAATTAGCAGGAAAATCGCTACTTTGAGACCTTTCTTGAAAGGTCTTGGATTTATGTGTTACAGTTTCTACCACGCTACAGAATGCAGGCAACAGTGTTTGTTTCCTTGTACATTGTCCTCATCAATCCAAGATAGCTCCTGGCTGTAGCTAGTCTCTCCCTTGACATAGTGTCTCTTGGACATATAACTCATAGCTCCTCTGGATAGCTTTTATATCTGATGTTGAAAGTCCCCTTTTGCCTTGTGCCATAGATATCCGCACTAGATGCCCAGACTGGGTTTCTCAGTTTTCTTTATGTGTAATTTAAAGATCAAGTCTAGGGGTTAGTCTGACCTTAGTCTTAAGAAGTTTATTAGCCAGATGCATACTAGATTTTTAACTTGCTTTATAAGTGAGGCTTAGTGCATGAGAAAGAAAAAACATGGAAGAAGAAAATAATCAAAGCAGAATTGTAAACAGTAGTTTGTAATAGATATTGATTACACCTGAAGTTCTGAGATGAGATTCTTTGTGGTAGCAGGAGAAGGACTGGTGTTTAGTCTGGGTCAGAGTTCTTAAACCCTTGTACGTGAGTGCTGTTAAATCTGGACCAGTTTGAATGGTGTCTTGAATAGTAAGGTAGTGAAATGTGACTATCAGAAGAACATTCAGTTTTGAATGAAGACGCTGTTTGATGGCTAAATGAGGGATGAACCATCTTCAGTAAAATAAATAAAGGTGTAACTTGCAATATTAAATCCATTCATAAGTTGTCTCATTCCACTGTGTTGCCTTCCAGCCTACCCCTGAAATGTTAAATAAATAGTATTTTAACATATTACCATATATCTATCATGAGCTAGACCTCCACCACTTGTATAAATACAGACTAAAATCAGGGGGTTTTATCTGAAAGAGTTTGCGTTCTCATTCTTAATGTTTATAACTAAGTATAATATGCTATATAAAATGTAAGACATAAATAGAAATTATGAAAATATGTGAACAAAAGTGCACGTAGTCCGTTAATTTGTATTTTTTTCCACTCATAGCTGCTCACTCTCATCATAACTTAAGCTTCTAAATAACAAAGACTGCCTGGGCACAAAAAATTGTGTAAGAGTCTGTAGTAAGAAATTTCACCTTAGTGACTTGGTCTAGTGGAGGGGGATTGGAGCTAGATGATCTTTAAAGTCCCTTCCAACCCAAACCATTCTAGGATTTTATGATTCTATGACTTGAGATAGTGCTTGAAAACGTTGAGCATTGTATCCTTTACAATTTATTTAGAAATAAACAATTTGATAGCTTTGCCTTACTATCAGAATAAGAATAGTTTTATTTCCTCTTACTGAAATGAAAGCTGGAGAGGGACTGTTTACAAGGGCATGTAGCAGTAGGACAAGGGGTAATGGCTTTAAACTGAAAAAGGGTCAATTTCAATTAGATATTAGGAAGAAATTCTTCACTGTGAGGGTGGTGAGGCAATGGAACAGGTTGCCCAGAGAGGTTGTGGAGGCAACCTGGCTGCTTTGGGCAACCTGGTCTAGTGGAGGGTGTCCCAGCCCATGGCAGGGGGGTTGGGACTAGATGGTCTTTAAGGTCCCTTCCAACCCAAACCGTTCTATGATAAATCCAGTCTTTGGTAATGTTTATGTGTGTGCTTTTGTGGATCCCTTATGTTAATGCACACTGTTCATTGGAGTTTTTTATACCAGTATTATCCAAAAGATGTTTAAAAATAAGCCTCTGTTAATGTATTTTCAGCAACTGAGGAGCTTGATACAGAAAATGAGTTTTTATTACCTCCTGTTTTTGGTGAAGAATATGAGGAACAGCCAAGGCCTCGGTCCAAAAAGAAGGTAATGTTGTCATGCTGTTAAAAACCAAATTGACATTTGAGTGGGCAAAAATATGCCAGTTTGGTTTTTTTTTTTTTAATTTCTCATACTGCTCTAAAACATGTTACTACCTGTTCATACCTAATATCCTATTTTTATGATGTCAATTGATATACTTCAAATAATAAAATTATTTCAGTCCTATGTTGCAGTTAACTGTTGGATTTAATAGGAATGTGATTTCTAAATTCTGATCCCATTTTTGCTTCACATTGGTAGAAGTGTTGATGTAATGTGGTAGTGTACTCTTAGTAATGCTTTCCTACCTTCTACTTTGAACAAAACCATCTTAGTTTTATTTGATAGTAAAATGGAAGAACATTTGCATTACCATGGCTTATAATGGGAGCTATAACATCTCCTATGCAAAATAGTTTTAAAAAAATATTATTTGTTTGTAATTTTCCCAAATTTTATTTTCAGTCAAAAATCTTCGCTTAGACATTGCAAATAAATGAGCCAGATTATTGTATTTAGAAGGAAATTAACAGAAAATAGAGTTTCTGGTGCCTGGCACAAAGCTGAAATGGTTTTGTTGCAATAACTGCAGTAGATATTGCGGCTTAAAAAAAAAATGGCCAACCTCCAATAAAACTTTCAAAGAATTAAAATGTCTTTCTAGCTTTAAATTTGGAGTCTAAACTCTGTCAGTATTGTCCGCTGGACATTATCCGTATATATCCACTGTTTGACATGCTTTAATTTGGGACCAATTCTGGCTTTTCCATTGATGGGTTCAGTTGAGTCTAAAAGTTGACCTTCTGACATAGATTTGTAGGATTTTTAACTTCCTGCACATTAACACAATGAAATCCTAGAAACACACTGAATTATTTGGTGCATCATGTGTTTGTTTGCTTAATACGATGTAACGAATACAGCAACTCTATTATCAAAAGTTATTCTGTCTGTGTTAGGAACCAGTTTGAAAGAGGAATTAGAAACATCCGTCAGCTTAAGTAAATATTGTCCTTAGAAGTATGTTCAACACAGAAGCTATCTACTGAATGAAGCATGTGTTTCTTTACATCGAACCTTCAGTTTGTAATTTGGCCTGCAGCTTTGCTTATTTTGCTCAGTTATTGCCGTCAGCGTCTGTTGGCGGTGTTAACCACTGTGTTTCAATGACAGGGGGTGAAGAGGAAAGCGGTGTCAGAATACCAGTCTCACGATGACAGCTCTGAAAACTCAGAGTGTAGTTTTCCGTTCAAATACGCGTATGGTGTAAATGCGTGGAAGCACTGGGTAAAGTCTCGGCATTTAGATGAAGAGCTTCCAGAACTAGAGGAACTGAAGTCAAGTAAGTATTTCCAAAAATCTGGCATCCAGATCTTTATTTGGTTGGGAGAATTGCCGTACTTGTCTGGTTGTCAGCTGGAATTTTTAATAGCAGTTTTCACATCTTGCTAATGTCCCCGCAATGACTGGGATTATTTTACCAGAGTTGCCAAAATTTTTTTATTTTTTATTTATTTATTTATTTATTTTTTCTTCCCACACACCTTCCCACTGTTAAAGCAGTTTTCCCTGCTTGGTTCAAAATGCACTTCTCATGAGCCAGGACAGCACCTTCCTGGCTTTTCTGACTTCTTGTGATTTTTTTTATTTTTTTTTAAAATCCTGTTTTTTCCTTGTATTCTAACTTGTCTTGGAGTTCACAACTTTTCTAGCCACCTTCTAAATTGCAAGGGGAGGGACACCTTACTGTTTGTCCTGAAAAGGGGGTCTTTATCTGAGGCTGGCATTACCCGGCTGTGGAGCTCTGACATGAGGTGGCCTTCACTCCCACGGAGTCTTGCTGCCACTCCTGCCCTCCTTCAGCTCCCACGTGTGTCTTAGCACCGTTGCATTTTGCTGTTGGATCTTTGGAAACTGCTGTTTCCCTGAAGATCTCCCTCTACAGCACTGTGTTTGCTTTCAGCGTCTTGGGCCACTTCTGTGTCATCCTTGGCTGTGCATGACAGTACCTTTGTCAGCGGGTGATACTGCATTTGGTTAATTAGCCTTTACTCTGGTGGCCTTGTTTATTTTAATAGAAACCTAACATCTGAACTACCTAGTAAATGTAGACTCATTCATTGGTTAGTAGAGAAGACATCAACCCAGTTTGCTGCTCTCCAGTCCAAAAATACCCCATCCCACTCTCACCGTGTAATAATACTGTTGTATAATGTAGCATTTTTTTTCTTTACAGCAAAGTCTGTGAAATTAAAGGAAGATTTATTATCACATACTTCAGCTGAGTTAAACTATGGGTTGACACATTTTGTCAACGAAATTCGAAGGCCAAATGGAGAGAACTATGCACCTGACAGCATCTATTATCTGTGTCTTGGGATTCAGGAGGTTAGTAGAGGTTGTAGAGATGGGAAGCAGAGCTGCTGATTTGACTCTAACCCATTTTGGTGGAAGAATGGAGATAATGTGGATTTATTGGCTAGGAGCTATTCTTAATATAATAGCTATGATCTGGAACACAGAGAGACTGCTGTGTAAATCACATTATAGAAAACTGTCTGTATAGAAAATGAGTTTGCAGACCCATCCTGAAAACTCAAATGTAAACTGGTATATTGTAATAATTTTAAGCTTCTTGCTGGGTTAAAGCAAGGAATTTGTAGTCTAAAATGATACAGTTTTTCCAAATGCTGTGCTTCATCTTATTTGCTAAAGAAGGCTTAATGTAAAAGCGGAATGAAACAAGGAATAATCTATAAAGGTTTTATTAATTCAGTTACTTAGCGTATAGTGGAAACAAGATATTTGAAGTCTCTTTTTGGGATAGTCTCATTTACTGAGTATTTTGGACTGTGGGCAGTCAGGCTTTTTTGCAGAGTGCAGGAAACACTTGCTGTATTTACTGTCCTACATGCACACACTCCTGCCCCAAATTGCAATTACATTGTATTTCAAAGCAAAAGGGAGTCAGTTTAGATGTATTGTATGCGAAGGCAGTAGCATATCACTAGATAATTAAAAAGCTATTCTACAGCTTCTTTTAAGCAGAGGATGTCTTAATTTTTGGTACATAAGGCAAATCATAGATAAAATAAGCCATGTTCAGAGCTGAGAACACAAAAAAAATTCATTCAATTTAAAAGGCAACCAAAAAACGTATATGATGTGGAAAGCAAGCTGTTCACAGGCTTTGCAATCCTGCTTAAACTTTTTTTTTTATAGTTAAAGTGGACTCGAATCAAGTAACAAATCTTTTAATCAAAATCTTAAAATAAATAGTACTCCACTAATTCTTCTGTATTGAGAATAGGCAGAATTAAGGAATAAGTTGATATCTTTCCCCCATGGTTAAAATTTGAGAAGCGAGCGTTCATTGGTTGGCATTTTTGTCAATATTGCTACAAAGCACATTTAAATGCAGCTAGCTTTCTGCTGCTGCACTTGCATGATCATCTGTGGCTCTGTATCTTTCTGTTGAATTGAAAATCCTCATATTAAGCTGATAAACAATACATAGAGTGAGCTACGTGTTTATAAAGTGGAACTCAACCAATACCTTTTCTCTTTTCACCTTTCTCTTTGTGCCTTTGACATCGCCTATCTTGTCTACTGTGAAAACCAGTTATGTGCAAAACATTATTTTTTTTAGGTTGTCAGAACCAAGGTTTGTGTTGCACAACACAATTATAATGAGCCTTAATATACACAATGCTGGAACATTAGAGGAACAACTTGTGGTCATGTTACTGTAATTATTGCTTATACTTAGTGTCCAGTATTTAATTCAGGTGAATGGGGTGTTAACAGCCCCGTTTCTTTGGCCCAATTCAGCCACTGCTATTCAGACTGGTAGGAAGATGCACCTTGTCCTGAAGAGTTTGCATTTCACCGAGGCAGGCAGCAACTGTGGGACAGAAACATGTAAACATGTGAGCTGTCAAGGGCTGCAGCCGACATCTGTGTGCTAATGGCGAATTGTATCTACATGAGTATGTGTTACCCTTCTGAAGAAATGGGTTGAAACAAGTCAGTGGTATGCTAAATGCAATGTAGTTGTTGCAGGGTGCAGCAGAACTTCACTGCCTTCTGGTATTTTCTTAGTCATTCTTTCCATTTGACAACCCTGACGTGTGTATTCTTCAAAGAGAATAAATTGCTTACTACTGCATGACAGATACTGGCTTTCTTTAACTCAGAAGGGGCTCAGAGGAAATTAAATGATGCCATTTAAGGATAAAGTTGTGCCAAAGGTCAGCAATACTTTGCTAATTTGGAGTAAGCTTCTCTTCAAAGGAGGAGAATGTGGAAGCCGCAGGTTAGAAAAAGAGCACTTTCCCCCTCCACCAGAATTACTGCACTTGCTGTGGCGATGTATAGGCTCAGGTTGGAGCTTTTCCTCCTGGTTATAATACAGTTTGAGCACATGGGAAGCATAAGGGAAGTGCTCAGGAATCTTCAAGTCTTAAGGGGTTTTTTTTACTCTGTAAAATAACTGTTTTTCTTAAAGCACTTGGTAAATCTGTTCCAGCAAACTAGTCCCAAACGAGTACATTTTCTCAGTTCAGGTTCATTTGCAGCTGAAATTGTTCTGCTTCCAGCCAGAAATGGTTCAATAATGGTTTTGATAACTCTGAAGTACTGGTCCTGAAAAATATCACACTTAAAAGTAAAGGTTGTTGCATGGTCAGATGGGCATCTAGTGGAAAGGGAGGGTTCACCTAGAAGAAGGCATTAGCCTACCTCACTCCCCTGCTGCATTGTGCCCTTCATTCTTTGTCCCAGTACAGATTGGGGGTTTTTGTTCTGGGTTTTTTTGCACGTATAATAATGGGGTGGTTTGGGCAAAATTCAGGGTGATGGAACATGGCAGATGTTTGTCTGAAGGTGCTGTGGGCAGTGATTCAATCTGTTCTCCACCGGGGGACTCCGAGGTATGTCGAGTTCCTTCCTGTTCTCTGTGGTTTCGGTAGAGTGTCTCAGGTGGAAACTGGTTATGCTAATCCTGTCCCCTCTAGAGTTTGTAGAGTAGTAGAGCAGTGCAATGCTGTGGAAATGGAAGTTTGCTGATACGTGGTCGTTATTGTGTAGCAGGGGAGACTGCAACATGACATCATTCTTCTGTAGACCCTGCAGTGCTAATGGTCCGGGGTGCTTCACAGGTTTCTACTGGAGAGGTCAGAGTTTAGCCAAACACTTACTCTGAACCAGGACAGAGAAATATTTTTAGTTGACTTCTCACAGGCTTGTATGGGAATTGGTTTTGAACCAGTTTTCAGTTTGATTTCAGTTTTGCTGCCAGTGTTCAGTCTGAGTGTTTAATGCAAACCAGAGAAAAAGAAAATTCATGGAGGAAAAATGTGCCAGGGAACAGAGGGGCAAATGCTGTGAAGCTTATAGTAAGCTGTATTGTAGAATCTAGAATCATAGAATGGTTTGGGTTGGAAAGGACCTCAAAGATTGTCTAGTTCCAACCCCCCTGCCATGGACAGGGACACCCTCCACTAGACCTGGCTGCTCAAAACCCCATCCAATCTGGTCTTAAACACTTCCAGGGATGGAGCCTCCACAACCTTTCTGGGCAACCCATTCCACTGCCTCACCACTCTTAACAGTGAAGAATTTCTTTCTAACATCTAACCTAAATCTACCCTCCTTCAGTTTAAACCCATTATCCCTTGTCCTGTCACTACAGTCCTTGATAAACAGTTGCTTTCCATCTATCCTCTAGGCCCCCTTCAGGTACTGGAAGGCCGCAATTAGATCTCCCCGGAGCCTTCTCTTCTCCAGGCTGAACAACCCCAACTCTCTCAGCCTGTCCTCATAGGAGAGGTGCTCCAGCCCTCTGACCAGCTTTGTGGCCTCCTCTGGACTCTCTCCAACAGCTCCATGTCTTTCTTGTAGTGAGGCCCCCAGAGCTGGACACAGTACTCCAGGTGGGGTCTCACAAGAGTGGAAGAGTGGCAAAATCACCTCCCTCAACCTGCTGCTCACACTTCTTTTGATACAGGCCAGAACACAGTTGGCTTTCTGGGCTGCAAGCGCACACTGCCGGCTCATATTGAGCCTTTCATCCACCAATACCCCCAAGTCCTTTTCCTCGGGGCTGCTCTCGATCCATTCCCCACCCAGCCTATAGTGGTGCTTGGATTGCGCCGACCCCCGTGCAGGACCTTGCACTTGGCCTTGTTGAACGTCATGAGGCTTGCACATGCCCACCTCTCAAGCCTGTCAAGGTCCCTCTGGATGGCATCCCTTCCCTCCAGCATGTCGACAACACCACACAGCTTGGTGTCATTGGCAAACTTGCTGAGGGTGCGCTCCATCCCGCTGTCCATGTCTCTAATGAAGATGTTGAACAGTGCTGGTCCCAGTACCGACCCCTGAGGAACACCACTCGTCACCATTCTCTACTCGGAGGCTGAGCTGTTGACCACTACTCTCTGAGTGCGACCATCCAGCCAGTTCCTTATCTACCGAGTGGTCCATCCATCAAATCCATGTCTCTCCAATTTAGAGACCAGGATGTAGTGTGGGACAGTGTCGAATGCCTTGCACAAGTTCAGGCAGATGATGTCCGCCGCTCTTCCCTTGTCAGCCAGCGCTGTAACTCCATCATAGAAGGCCACCAAATTTGTCAGGCATGATTTGCCCTTGGTGAAGCCATGTTGGCTGTATGCAACCACCTCCTTATTTTCCATGTGCCTGAGCATAGTCTCCAGGAGGAGATTATTGTCTGGTTTAGAATTTCTTTATAAAATCTAAACTGATATGTGTAGAAACAAGCACATTTTGAGGAATATTGTGCTTTGAAGAATTAGTTAAACGTATCATATAAAATAGTTATCTACATGAAGATGTTGTGTTGGAGACTTCTAGGAGGTGTATTCATTCATTTTTCTTTATAAAACTAAGTGCAAAGATAAGGAAGTCAAGATATGCTGAACCGCCTAGTATGAATGAGTGCTGCGTTTAATGTTATTTCAAGTATGTCTGCAGAAATAGATGCCATTTCCAGAAGTGAGTACATTTTTTGTGTCTGACACTTTTATTGTATTCACTAACAACAGGCTTGGTCATGCAAAGATAACACTGAAGTGGAAAATTTAAGAAGCCAATCCTCTGTTTCTTAGAAATGCCTCCAGAGAGGATAATGTCAAATTCTAGTATAGCCCTCAGCCACCAATTCTTAGTAAAGGTTCAAAAGAGTTTCTGTAAGGTCAAGAGGGTTAAGATAATTAGATTCCAGAATAAGCAGGCGCATTGCACCATCCTATCTTTTTTTTTTTTTTTTTTACGCTGTTGCATATCATTACCACAAAACATATAGGGGTTTCTTTGCTCTGACTTCTGTGTTGAAGATGCTTTTTTCAGTGTCCAGATTTCACATTTAAAATAGCAGGTTCTTGCTAAATATTTTTTTCTTTGAAGACCTAGATGGAGGAAAAGAGAAATTAGGTAGCTTTTTTAAAGGACTCCCCATTCACTGATTACAATGTTGCATGCAGGAATATTTTAGAGAAAAATGTTAGAGTTGTAATTAATCAATGATTCATATCCAGTTAGAAATTTACCACACACATTGTATTGGAGGTAATTTTTAACTGCTAAATATCAGAAAAGTGTCACTGCTTTATTTTTAGATACTGGGGTTTTTGTGGAAGTGCAAGCATTGTACTGGAAAAGAACCCTGTAGCACAGGATTTGTTCTAATCTGGAATTGTAAATATTGTCTGTCCTTCTCTTCCCTGTAGTATTTATATGGAAGTAATCGAAAAGACAACATATTTATTGATCCAATCTACCAGATGTTTGAACAGGAGTTAAATAAAATCCTTAGAAGTTGGCAACCAAGCATACTTCCAGATGGTAATTTTCTTTTTGGTCATGTATGTTTTTCATCACTTAATAGTTCTGTGTTCTTAAGCATGTAGATATATACAAACATGTTAGGCATTGCAATAGTAGTTGATTAAAAATCATAAAGATCTCATCTAAGAGTTTAATTAAGACTGTAGCTGTTCTTATTGTCTTGTTTCTTGGTAATCCATGCTGCAAGAGTTGATTTTTGCCACCTCCTGTTAATCTTAAATTGGCTATCTGTTTTCAGGAGAGAAAGTTACAATAAGCAATTACTTTTCAACCTGTACTTTTCACCCGAGCCGAGTTATTTTTTGCCCACGTGAGTTCTCAGATGAGAAGCAGACAGGCACTGGGCTTATGTGTATTTAGTCTTTCCCAGCTGGACTGGGAGGGCTCTCTGCTATGAGCCTTCTGCTCAGGAGGATCCTCAGTTCATGGAGAAAAATGGAATTTTCCCCAGCAGATTGATGTTGGTGCTGAGTTGTGGAATCCACTGTTCTTCCATCTCTCTCGCAATCCTCTCTTGAGCGAGGGCTCATCTTTACCAGCCCCTTTCCTCTCTCTTCTTGATACTGTCTTTTCTCTCTGTAGTTTTGGAAGGTCTCTACACACGACCCTCCCTATACCCTGGTATAGCCTAGGAGGAGTGCTTTCCAAGTGAGGTATCCATTAGCCATAAGAAAGAAGAAGGTATAGCTATTTGAAGGCCTTGCCTGAGCAGAATAAAATGCACTCAAAAATACGCTTTTTATGAAGGGATCAAGATTAGCCCCTTGAACATTTGTTTTTATGTAATAACACAAGGGAGCCACATGTAAGAAATGCTGTTCAAGTAATTAAACAGCCATGTGCTCTGTCTGAAATGGCCTACACTGATATTTCCCATTGACTGTCTCCTCCTGAAACAGTGAGTGTCTGTGTCTTTGTGAGGTGGTTTTGGGGATGTGGACATAGAATTAAATACGCTTATTAGAGGCTTCTCTCATGCGCATTTTGTTAAATTTTATAGCAAACAAACTTGATTCTTTTACACTTGTGTTTGTGGGCAAATCCATTGATTTTCTCTAATACTCTTTTTTTTGAAGGATCAATATTCTCTCGAGTTGAAGAAGATTACCTTTGGAGGATTAAACAGCTAGGATCACATTCACCGGTTGCTCTTCTCAATACTCTGTTCTACTTTAACACTAAATATTTTGGCCTGAAAACAGTGGAGCAGCACTTAAGACTTTCTTTTGGCACTGTTTTCAGACAGTGGAAAAAAAATCCTCTAACAATGGAAAGTAAAGCTTGTCTTCGATATCAAGTGTCTTCCCTGTGTCGAGCTGATAATGAAGGTACTATGGCAGTTCCAAAATAAGTATTGCAGGAGCATCCACATTGCGCTCCTCTGAGGGACGTCTGGGCACCTTGCCAGGAGCCAGAGGTCTGCTTTAGCATAAAGTTTAGCAGCTCTTGGCTCCCGGATCTTTAATTGGAGTGTGTGGTCTGTGGAGACTCCAGGGTCTCTGCGTTAAATGATCGCTTTGAGCCCACTGGTCTCCATGCTTAAACGCTGCAACCTTGTTGTGGCTGTGGGTTGCATTTCCAGATGGCAGATATGCATAGTTGTGGTGACTGCATTGTGGTGCTTGGTGGGCTGCACCCTCTAGGAAGTTTACTGAAAAAGGTAAAATAACTACAAGTTATGGCTTAGATGTTGTTGATTTTCTTCTTAAAGATAAAATTACTACTGGAAAAAGGAAACATGAAGATGATGAACCAGTATTTGAACAAATTGAAAACACGTCTGATCCGGCTAGATGCCCTGTGAAAATGTTTGAGTGCTATCTGTCTAAAAGGTAAGTGTGATATGGGATAATACAGAAGTGGTCTAGAGTCAACCAGGTACAAAAGGGAAATGTTTTGATGTAACATGAAAGACATTCAGGCAAAGGGAATGGATTGAGATCTCCTGAAAAATACGTAAATGAAGGCATTGAAATTTCCAGTTCTGTATCTGGACAAGATGTGCAGGAAGTGTGGGAGCAGCAGAGTACTTCAGTGTTAATTGTCAAGGACTCCATCTGGGAATGACAGTATGATTCAGCTTTCTTACTTGGAAATACCAAGTATCTCTGCAGAGAATTACCAACAAGGGATCTGGTAGGTTTTGCTACTGGGGGTTTTGTTTGTGAGGTCCCTGTCTCTTTAGTAAGAATTGAACTGAGACAATGGATTTGCTTAATGTTAAGTTATCAGGCGTTAGAACTGTAGATGCTTTTGAAATATCTAGTGTGAAAGCATGTTTAAAATATTTTGTAGTAGGAAAAAATATTCCTGACAGTAACCTAGCATTTAGAAATAATTTGTTTCCTTCCAATCTGCACATAAATTAATACAGTAGAAAGAAAAGCTTAGGCAACTTAAAAAAAAAAAAAAAAAAAGTAGCAGCTAAGTGTTTCAGAAGTGTTTGAAAACAGGATTTCATGGGAAATACTTTTCTTTAAATGGAGGAGTTGTTCAAGTGACTGAATTTAACGTAGGTTTTATGTAACTCTAGGTGAAATATAGGCAAGCAATACTGAAGAAATAAAATCACATTGTATATATGATACAACAAATCAAATGAAGTATGAGACCCAACATATGTTAGGAAACAGCGTCTTAAAAGTGAAGAAAGAGCTTATGTGCAATGCAGGCAGAAGAGCAAGCATGTGATGTTATAGAGAGAAACATGTAAAGATAACTTGTGGTCTGTTAATGCAAGCATCTGTTTTTCATAAACTCAGTTAATTCTGATTCTTGCAGGGGTTTTTGTTGGGTTTTTTCCCCTTCACGCTATCCACTGTCATGGTTTGGAGAGGTTATATCGATAAAAGTTGAAGCTGGATTTTTGAGCTGAGTTACACAGCCAGTAGTGGGGAGAGAACAAATAATTTCTTTTTCTTTAGAAACATCTCAAATTTGGGGAAAAGAATGCACTTAAACCCATTTGGATCATTATGTATGGTGTGGTTTCAAGTCCTGCTGTCTTACAGATATTGGTCACCATTGGTGACTAGAGCAGCAGACTGCTTCTCCTGGTTCCATTTCCAATAACATATACTTAACACTTTAAAAGCTATTGTAAAATTTCAGGTAATGTTGTAATTTAAGGTCATATTGTAAAACTATTGTAAAATTTAAGGTAATGCTAGCAGTTTGAAAGATACTTGGCAATCAGTGGACAGTTGCACGAAAATTTCAGGATCCTCTCGTTCACAGCACTATATCATTGCTTGTTCCTATAAAAATACTGGTTTCACAAAAAAGTAGGAAAGGGGTTAAAATATTTAAATTATTATCACATTTTGGCGTCTTATCTGACTCTTAATCTGACTTCTGTGAGAGCAGAACAACCCAATATTCACCCCAGCAACACCTGAATCTTTATCAGCTAGTTTGGGAAGACGAGCTGGTAAAAATTCTTATTTTACCAAACAAACATGAAATACAGTCGACCTCTGATGTCTGCAGTGTTTATGAAGGAGAGAGCATGAGTGAGCAGTTGTACATGCATAATTGAAAATTATTTTCTGAGACTTGCCTAAATGGACAAAATGCTAGAATTTCCTTGAGAGGTCTTCTCAAATGGCTTGGAGGATATGTCTGAGCTGGATCAAGGAGGTATACGAACTACAAAGTATAGCAGATCAGGAATTAAAGGATTTTAAGACTTATAGTGACCAACCCTTTAAGTAAAATAAGAGGAGGAGGAATTTTAGCTTGATGTACTTCCGTGCATCTCTCAAAACTACCATCCTGGACTTTCAAGTGGACCCCAGGCTCTATGTTCTGCTGCATCAAGCAGTGGTGCAGGCAACTACTGATGTCAGTGTTGGGCATCTGTAACTCTTTCGATCAGGGGGTCCTAAATAGATAGAAAGCACTTTCTGGTTTAGCAAGTCCAGGAATTGCAAAATTTTGAAAGCTGGAAGAGTCTGTGGTCTCCGGTATGCTTGCTCAGTCCCAGGCTTTTGGCTGGTCTGAAGATGAAGGACTGGCTGGGCTTGGGCCAGATCCGTCACGGCTCCTTCTGTGAACAAGACTGCATTTCTCCCCATTAATTTTCTTTTTGTAACTTGCCTAAGCACAATTAGAGTTTTGTTTGCGGAGGAAGTCAGAAGTGCTAACATACTGTTTCATCCTGTGAAGCTGTTTTTCTAACCCCTCTTGTTTTCCCCCCGTGTAGCCCACAGAATCTGAATCAGAGGACGGACATGTTCTATCTGCAACCAGAGTGCTCTGTTTCTGCCGAGAGTCCCATCTGGTACACTGCCACTTCACTGGACCGCAACACTTTGGAAAATATGCTCGTACGGGTTCTTTTAGTAAAAGATATTTATGATAAAGACAATTATGAACTGGATGAAGACATAGATTGAAACAAACTTCCAAACACCGTCAAGAAAACAAACAGCATTAGATATAGTCATGCTGCTAGACCTTTACTATGGAAAACATTTCAAGTTTACCCTTTGTTTTATGAGTTTTGTAGCAGTGTGTACCCTCACCCGGGTATTACCATGTAAATAGTCTGTGAGTGAAAGTTTCCATTATTCTGCGTAGTGGTTTTAGGATACCTAACAAACACATTTCAGATTCTTTTTTTATTATTTATTTGATTAGGTATGTTTGTAACTTTTTACATTGCAAAATATGAATGAGAATGTGCCATGTGTAACTTTTTTTTTTTTTCCCCCTTGTAGTAAGAGACATCCATATTGCACAACTCTGCTGTTGGAAGCTCCCTTGAAAGGAGGCTCTTTTAATGGGTTCTTAAACCGGATGGTTGTGTATGGGTAGCAGTACTAAAGTTTAGAACTTGCTGTGTCTTTCAGAATTTTTAAATAAATTGTAAACTAATAGGTTTTTTACTTTTTAGTTACTGAAGCCTTATAAGGTTATGTAGAGAGATTCCATCTTATGTACCAAAAAATAGACAAAAGAGAATGCTGTCAATATTGGTGTACTGTAATGTGAATCTATTCTGGTGAAAACTTTTTTTTTTTTTGTTGCCCTTATTAAAACCTTAGTGTCCTTTCCTTATTTGTGACTCTCTCTCAATTGCCCCTACAAATAATATATATATATTAAAAAAAAAATAAATGAATATAAGCTTAAAGCATGTGGTCATCAAGACATGTATTTTGTAAAAAACAAAACCAAAATCCCCTCAAAAAAAAAACCAAAAGGAAAAAAGAGAAATGTCTGATGACAATGCTATATAATTCTTTTCCATCTTTACTTTCCTGACCATAAATGCTGGTACCTCATATTACTGTAAATCTGTCCTTTGTAGCCTTAGCAAAAGGGATTTTAATGCTCTATTACCTAAAGTAATATGGTATGCTAAATTTTTAACTTTCCTTTCTCCTTGCATTCCTGTATTTAAATACAGTCAATACTTGACTCTGGGTGGGAAAATTCTAACTAATGCTTCCATTCAAAAGCCATATGAGACGTGAAGTTGCAGAAAGTTGAAAGATAATTTTTTTTTAAGAAAGGTCCTTTCATTTGTTCTGTATCCTTTCATTGTGTTTACTTTGCATAAGGAGTCTGATTTCCAGATATACGTTTAGCTGCTTAAGTTTTGTTACTTGCTCTTGTTTAACTGGTGTGAGCAGTATGGCGATTCATGCAATGGTTTTGCTACTGTACTGAAAAAATTGTAGTAGAATATTCTACTATAAAGTAGTCATAAGTTTGGCTCTCCTAAATGACATTAAGCATCTGTTGAGAGGAATCAACTACTAAAGGGGAAACTTTCTATGTGTATATATTACCACCTTAGGATTTATTTCTTGCAAGGGCTGCATGGCTTTTTCATTTTCCTTAGCTTAAAAGAATGCACATAGGGATGCCTCTTTCTATATAGAGAAATAAAGCTTCAGTTGCTTTGTTTTGTTAAGCAAGTTTATTTAAATTTCTGCTATTCTTGCGTGTTCGTAAGTCTGTATTAACTTTAGATATACCACTGTTTCAAAAGTAGATGGAGATGCACATGTTTACTTTTTCTTTTTTCTTCTGGTGGCTCTACCCTTCCTGTGAAATCAAGAAATGCTACGCAGCAACAGTCAATAGATCACTAAGAGCTTCAATGCTCTTTTCCCTTTGTGAGTGAGTACGTAAGAACTTAGTTCATTAACCCTTCTTTTTTTTTTCAAACAACAGCCATTGCTCATGATACATAAAAGTGATAAAATCAGAAATCATAATCAGGGTTTTGGTCTGGCCTCTCCAGTTGAACACCTGACTTGACTATAAGTTACATTTTATGTATGGGAATCATCGTTACTAATTACCTGCCTAAAATGCATCATGTGCTTAATTTGAAATACTTCATTTAAACATACATTTCAGTTTTTTGATAAATAGCAATAAGGATCACTTGTAGCCCCTTCTCTATAGTTCAGACTTCAAGTACTTCAGCAGGGGCTTTAGTCACTCTGTTTAGGACAGTGTTTAGCTACGAACACATTTTTGTAAAACTGCAAACTTTTAACGTGAAGCTTAAAGTACCCTAAACCAGGACTAAAGTTACGTGTGTGTGAGTGTGTGTGTTGAGTGTTTTGTCTTAAACAGAGTTTAAATTCTTGTTCTCAAAATGAGATTACAGCTATTTTTAAAATAATATCAGTTTTTAACACAGCATGCTGTACAAGACCTGCGTTTTCAGTGTCATGAGAAAATAATGAATGCTCCCTGAAGTTTATCAGAAATCATATTATCTTAAATTCCTCCTATTTTCTATCTAAGATTCACCTTCCATAAAAGTAAAAATACTCATTAGGTTTTGAAACAGAAATTGTTACACATAGATCCATATTAGAAATATAAAGATGGTAGTCAAGACAACAACTTTTATTCCAGAAGATGGAGCTATTCCATCATCAGCAATAATGTTTTTCAAGTGTTTAGTGTGTTTATATTGAATGTTGTAAACTGCTGAGATTTACTGCTGTAAATTGCAGTCAAGAAGGCTCAACGTATGTGTTTTCTTCCTACATTTGAATGGTGATACAAAATGCAATAAAAGGCCTTAGTTCTGAAAGAAATAACAACATGCAATTTTAGAATAATTAGAAGTTCAGGGCAAATAAATACTTTTTCTTTGTAAGAACTGTCAGCAGCTGAACTAGATCAGGCTGATGTGATTGAGTTACCTGCAGGTTGCTGTGCAGGAAAACTTTACAATGCCATGCTCTACACAGAGCTTCCAAGTTACCGGTAGGTATCAGGACCTGCCCTTGCTTTCCACCTCAGGAGGCTGTGAGGTGGCAGCCTGGCTGTTCCGGCCATCCCCGTGAGCTCTGGCACAGCTCACCTGAGAAACCCGGCCTGGGGACTACACTGCACTGCCACGTGGAGCCCTGCCGATGGTGCGGGCGATGCAGTCCAGTCCAGACGGGATTTTCCGAACTTCTCAAATCGTGCCAGCGTGTGCTCTGCATCTCTGCAGTTTGAGATCTAGTTATGAACAATTCACAAGTGAAGTAGGAGCCTCAAGATCTTAAGAAAATTAGGTGGCAAGTTAGAAACAAAATATAGTTCAATGTGAGAAATAGGGAAAAATTAATGCAATTTTCTGAAAAGAAATTTGCTTTTTTAGTCATCTTTTTTTTTCCCTATAAATAATTGTGTTCAGTCATTGAGGAAAATGCCACTTTTTGTAATTACTGATCTAAGTATAAATTATGACAGTTAATTTTTACTGAACAAAAGGTTATGGTTGTGGATTAATTTCAATGTGTGCAATGTTAATTATCTTTATAGTCACACTGTGAGCTTTTTAACGCAGCAACATTTGTTTTCTTAGTAGCTATGACTGTTCTGTGAGAGTCTTTGTGAATAGGTGAGGAAAACAGGAGAGGTGGCCCATAAACTTTGCAGTCCCTAAAGGAGTAGGTGTGTGGGATGGAAGAGAAAAGGCGTGAGTGGTGATAGGCACTCGCTCCATTTCCACTTTCACTGACCTTTTTTTATTCTATAGAAGGGTATTTTTTTCTGTTACACTTTCCTGGTTTTGTCTGTTACTGTTAGGAATGGTAGTTAAATATTTTAATTTCCATTTTTGTAAACATTTGCTTTTCAGTTTGTTACACTTACGTTGTGCATTATGTGAGACATGTTACGTGTAGGACCGAGTACGATGCAGAGTAAGTGGAGTGGGAGCTTTTCGATTCCACTTGCACCAAAGACTGTGGGGACTCTCAATGAAACTGAAACCAAGAAGTTACCCAGACTTAACAGGGTGTTTGATCATCATATGTAAAACGAGTATTGGGGTTATCACAGCAAACGCTACCAATGTTTTGGAAGCATTGAAGTTTGAGTTACCTTTTGTTTAGGATTAGAGCGAAGCCGTAGGGTTTGTGTGCATCTCCCGAGAGCTGTGACTGTGGCCGCCGTGCAGGACACGCAGTCCCCAGGGGTTTGGTTAAATGTGACGATTTCCACTTTCTCACGTGAGAAATAAATCTTTCCTCTGGCAGCTTTTAAATTTGGAATGTTGAAACCTGAAAGCCTCAACACATAAGCCACGGCACGGATGCTTGAAACCAGCATGTAATGGGGCACGTGCTTCAAAACTTAGGCTGGGGTTAGTGTCTGTAACACCAATTAATTAGCCATCTCTTTGTGTGCCCACAAGCACAGCAGGCATCTCACGATGCACAAAGATGATGTGGGGATTAGTGCCTGCTCATTGTGCCTCTTGGGTCGGCGCTGGCAGCCTCGGGCACGCGGCTCTGCTTGGCAGGGCCCCAGCTGGCTGCGGGCGCTGACGGGCAGCGCTCCCCCTCTCCTGCCTGCAGGCAGGGCAGGACCTGCACCCCGCGTCGGGGTGTCTCTCGTGCTCTTTCCTTGGCGATCAGGGAGCTCTCGGCCACTTCTGAGTTCCTTGCAGTTGGTCTATGATGGAAAATGAGTGTCTGCAGCATGAGCCAAGTTCATGATTGGGTGCGAAATAAATCTTGGGCGGGGAAGGAGCTGAAATGATAATTTCATCTCTTCTTATTCCTTAATAAGGCATAATTGCACCTTAATGTTACCTTTACAAAAGCCTCTCTCCCCCAGCCCAGTTCTCCCAGACAAAATATCAGAAATATCAGTGAGTGGACACTAGTGTGGTAAAGAGCTTTGGGAGGGAGCGAGCAAGCGATCTATGTGATGGTGACTAGGCAAGCTGGTGGGCAAGGGGAGTGAGCAAATACACAAGGAGAAGAGACAGAAGAAATTGCTTGTATCCAACCAACAGGGTTTAGGAGCGCAGGTTTAATTCATGCTCTGATGATCCTTTTCGAGCTTCTGTCACCTGTTCCAACTTCCCGGATAGCCTGGCTCAAAGGATTTCACCCAGCGACTGCTGTGTGCTGGGAGTGGATGCAGAAATGAGGTCTGTATTTAAAAGGGCTTAGTCTGGCTAGTTGTATTTTCAGGATATCGGTGTGTTAGTGAATATCTCCTCACCAAAGAACTAGTTGTCTTTCTGGAGTAAAGCCACTGATACAGCAGTCATGGAACATGTACAAGTGCATAATTTGAGTTGGGAAGGGTGCAGTTAAATCACTGTACTGTGTCCCCGGTGCTGGTGACGTATCACAGCATTTCAATTAATTGTTTAATCAAATCTTTTTCTATCTCCAATGTCCTTTTTTTTTGTTTGTTTTCTTTTTTGTGAATTGAAAGGAGAAAATCTCTGAAGATAGCAGAGTCCTTGGAAAAATCCTTCAAGGACGTTCCTCTGTTGCTGGCAGGAGGATGTGAGAGCTGGCCATGGGCGAGGAGCCACAGGGTAGCCCTCTTGTTTGTCATAGCTGGGAAACGCTGCCTAGACTCTTGCTGCCCTCATGAAGAGTGGTTTTACCCAGGCACTGGTGGCAGTCCTGGAAACACGTCTGAGCAGATGTTCACAAAAAGCAAGGAGAGAAATAAAAGGAGAAGATCAAGCTCAACTTTGATTTCTCGTTCAAGTAATTTTTCAAACTCCAGGGATGTGAGTACGAATGGGACTTGAATGTGATGCGAGTTTTACTTTCTCTGCGATGTGGCATTTCTCAGAGAAGTGGCATGTGGCCCTTGGTGAGGGCCATTTCTGGCTGCCACCCTGCCTTGGGTCAAAGCAGCAGCAAAACTGATTTTGCTCCTGACGTGAGTGCTGAAAGCTTCCCAGTATTGTTCCCCAAGTTTACATCTTTATTTTACTGGTTTTACCTGCCTTGACCCAAAATGGTGAGTGTTTGGCAGGAGGGCAGATACCGAAAACACAAGTCCCTCTGTCACCCAGTGCTTACAGCTGCGCAGGAGGTGAAAGCTTTGGCAAGCGAGGCCTGCTGGTGCCGAGCAGGGAGCCGGCAGTTTGGACCTGAGAGGTCTGGAAAGAACAAAACCTGGTATTAAACCAGCTCCTCCTTCAAGCTGTGGCTGTTTTCTGAGTTTGAGTTTGTACACTTTAAATAAAAAAATAGTAATAATAAAATGCTTCAATGGCTGGTTGTTCCCAATCACAAGCAGTCTGGTTTAGTTTCTCTCAGAAGAACTCCTCAAGAATGGGATCTTCTCCTCAGTACAAGGAGACTTAGGGGTTTTAGCATCTTCTTCCTTTATTTATGTATTGATTTATTTATTTATTTAAATAATTGTTCCTGGTTCACAGTCACAGGGGAGGGAAGTGTTCAAGGCATTAGTGGGTTGTCACATACAAGGTGCCTAAATACTTATAAGTTCTCTATTTTGTTTTTACATTAACATTCTGGTTCATAAAACATGAAACCTCGTGTCCTTTCTGGGAAATGAACAGGAACATCCTTGTCATCTGTGTAATTTAAACTACTGACATTTCATGTGTGCCAAACCACTAAAAGTGTTCTACTGGTTTAAAATATGAAATAATGTTTTAGTTCTTAGTATGTTTTGCTGTGTAAGCAGTATGCTTCCTCCAGTCATTGAAGATACTTTCTGCTTTGAGCATGCATTATGCAAGGCAATATGTCATATTTGCATTTCTAGTCTTTAATATTTTTGTAAATACTCTACTTGAAAGTGAAGAGGAAGCTTTTCAGCTCAGGATAAAGCTGTGTTACTAAGGCAAAGGAAGGGGCCCACCATCATTGTAAAATCATCAGCCTCAGTACCTCTGTAAAAAAAATAATCCCAGAAGTCTCCCCTCCTTATTACATCTAAAAACATTTTTTATTTGTCTTTTTCCTGGCCCCAGATATGACATCTACATTAGTATGTAACAACTCTGTGGTGGTAGTCAAAAGAATAAATATTGAAAGATTTACAGTCTGATTTCCCTTAACTTTAGAAGTAAAGCTTTTTTTTTTTTTTTTTTTTTTTTTTTTCCCCTGATGAGTTCTGGCTGTATCAGTGGCCTCATTGGGATTAAAGGTGAAGGTTTTAAGTTTTGAAAAAGAACAGGAGGAAGAGCGGTCTTTGATAGGCTTAATGTCAGCTGAGGGAACTGAAAAGGAAAATAATTTGAATTCTCTACCAGTGTGTCCATTCAGTTCAGGCTGGTTGGAGAGGTAGGAGCCCAGGTGTCTTTTGCAATATACAGGCTTGTTCATATACGTGTTCTTGTATCTTGGACAGCTCCTATAGCCAATGTGCTTCAAGTGATATACTTCAAAGAAGTATCTGTAGATTGCACTGTGTACTTACATATGTATGACCGTTCATCCAGACTGATGACCACATTACACTGAAGCAGCAGTCTCTGACCTTCAGGCAAAAAGTATTTCTTACTATAAAATTGCACCTCATCCCCAGGGGTGATGTCCAATGCCTGTTTTCACCCCTGAGGGAGAACATTTTTGTCTGTCATTGGTGTCTCATCATGAAATATAATGTTATTTCTCCTCTAGCATCAACGGGAGAATCTCACAAAGGAAGGGAGGAGAAGGTTTAGAGCAGCAAGTGACTCTTCATGTCAACTAAATCCCCAGAACCACAGGTGATAGTTTGGGTGAGTTAAGTATTGCCAGAATAAGAGAGAATCCTATAAGATTCCTTGGCAGCTCTGCAGTCAGTTTAATAAGGGACCAGCATTTGTGCTGTAATTACTGAACTTTATAAGGATCAGAGCCTAGTGAAGTTGTGAAAAGGATTTTCTGGGAAAAAAATTGAAAAATTTGGACTGTTTAAGATCAGTAGGGAAGAAGTGAATAACAAGGGATTGAACTGTCAAGCAAAAGGCTTCAAAATTAACAAGAAAAGAGCAATGCCCCCTCACAGTGTGTTTTGTTACTCTGCAGAAACCCGCTGGCATGTGATCTCGGGGGGAGGAGCAGTGCTAAGTCTCTTCTAGGTATGGGTGGATGTGTTTTTTACGACAGGAGAGCAATCACAGAAACAATGTATAGTTGGTGGTGGTGGTTGTTGTTGGGTTTTGTTTGTTTGTTTTTTTAATGCAAGAAAGTGAAACCTCTCCCGTTTTTTTTTAAGCAAGTATCCCAGTTCCTTCTACTCCTCTAGCAGCACCCTGGGCCAGATTTCTGCAGTGTGGGGTGAAACAGGTGAGCAAAAGGTCCTCAGAGAAATAAGACCATATATGAGTTTTGTGCTCTGCCTTCCCGACGGTACAGCTGTTCCCAGCACAGGAAGGAGGTTCCTGAGTCAAGGGGAAGCTGTCTTGTGCTGCTGTCTTCTGGGATGAGAGTTACCAGGAGGAAAAAGATTTCTTGGTGCCACTGGCATCCTCACTGCCACCATGGCTAGAGGTGCACCAAGGGGGGCTGCATGTGGTCTGGTGGAGGAAGCTGGGAGCAGAGGCACTGTTCTGCTGGAGGTGTTGGAGGTTCCTGTCCTGGGAAATGCTTTTCTAGCCCACACTTGTGCTCTCTCTCTTGTATTTGTCTGCTCCTCTCTTAGTTCCTTTTCACTGATGGAGTAATTCTTGCTGGAAGAAGTCCCTGCTGGCAAGGGGTGAAGCAGTGGCAGCTCCAACCTGGTACTGCCAGGTGACCACTGTACCCTGCCCACAGAGTTCCCGTGGTGGAAGCAACCACCAGGAGACTCATCCCATCACAGATCTTGCAGAGCTTGTGGTGGGAATCACATGAGCCCACAGGGCTGGGAGGGTGAGTGGTGTGAGACCTTCTTCCAAAATCTCTGGGGGTACATTTGGACGCTAGTCCAGATTCATGTCAACATGCCCCAGATGTTAATGGATCATTCAGGTTGGGAGCTGAAGGCAGTGAGCTATAGCATTGATGTGTTGCTCTCCTGTATGTGTCGACTGCAGAAGGTGATCTGCCTTAACTTTGCAGTCCTGAGGAATATTGGCCTTGGCAGGGTTCTGATGTTTTATGACAGTGGAGCCTGAGAAATATCCATCCAGAACCTGCTGTGATTTCTCACACATGTTGTGGTGCATATTAGAGTGGTATCCTAATGTTAAAAGAGTAAAATAATAAAAGCAAAATGTTTTTATGAATGTCTCCTGCAGTGTGTAGCCACATGCACCAGCCATGCCTGAGAACTCCTCTTCTGGTCTTTACATCTCCAGTGGAAGCCTACCAGTTCCCCCAACTGTGGTGTTCCTGGCAGACCCTACAAGTGCATGTGAGGGATAGGGAATTTAGCATAAGCTGGCCTATCTGAATGCAGCTCTGGAAGCTCTGCTGCAACCCACTTCTGTGTGATTCTCATCTTCAAGGGGAAATCAGCATTCAACTGTATCCTACAGAAAATGAGCGTTCAGACTGTATCCTACAGAAAATGCAGGTACCAAGGAGTGCGCCACGAATAATTTAAGGGCTTGGGCTGCTTTTAATTTGAAAAGATTTTTAAGATGAGTATTTGTAGCCCATCATGTCTAGTTCATGACAATCACTTTGCTGAACTGTTGCTAGAGGAATCAATAGATCCAAACTTCTTGTTTCAGGAAGGTAACTAACACAGTAGCAAAGGCCTTCGAAACAACTTTACTGGCTTTGCAAATTGAGATCATGACTATAACAAGACATGGTTTGGACTTCATAAAAGGTCTGTTTGTCTGTGGTTAAGATAGGCAATACAATCATTTTCAGCTCATGAGCAACTGGGTTTGGTCATACAGAGACCCTGACTGAAAGCTAATTTCCTATGGACGTACCAGGTGATAAACATCATTATGAGGGCATATCTCACCCAAAGGCAGACACAATACCTGTGCATTTGCTATCAGTCTCACTAAGATTGATTTCCTCAGAAGGAAACTCCCCACCTCCTCTTCAATAGAAACATCAGAGGTGCTGCTGCCTTGCAGTAATTGATCTTAAACTTTACCTCTAGCAGCAGATTTCTTTAGCTGATATGTGGCATTGTTTAAAAAATAATCATGTTTATGATGTTTTTAGAAGGCAGCCCTTTAGCCTCATCCCAAACTGTGGTATTTCTTATGTGAATGGGATAAAGCCTGGCTAAGAAATGCTGATCTTGAAAGAGGATTTTTTTTTTTCCCCCTGCAGATAATTTGTGACATCATAGGAAAAAAAAAGGAAATTCTATGTCAGCTGCTTCATGTTTGATGCATGAAGCTCAGAGGGAAGTACAAGTGCATCCTTCAAGTGAGGAATCTCATTTTACAGTTGTTTCCATGACAGTTTAAGTCTATATGTGTACATCACTCCCTGGAACAGCGCTGGTCAGAAATAGCCTCTGTGAGAAGGCATCTACGTGACTTTTCAGTGGTGTGAACCCAATAGCCAACAAACAAAATAATTACATAAACTTTTCTAAATTGTTATACAACTGTTATATGATTTAAGGCTCATGGCATTTGTATGTGAAACCATTACTGAATATAACACATAAGCAGTGGCCATGATAGGGAAGAAAGCACAGTTTTCCCCTCCTTTACGTTAGTGCTTTGACCCCCAGTTGTGCTCATTTTACGCTTTCTCTACCTGTCCTAGAGACTCTTCGCATGTTCTATGCCAAAACATTACAGCTTGGGCAGATTTTGAGTGGAGCCCAATCTGCTGCAGAAGGTCCATCCTTGTAGCAGACCCGTGCAGCCTGAAAGCGAATTGACTGGCTGGTGACTACCACCCGAACTGAGGTGCACCTGGATGCGCCCTTTAGGACTAGACCAGTTGCTGACTGGTGCATCAGGGATTTTTGCCACCAACCTTACAGCACGGCATAACCCTGGGAAGCCAAAGTGGAAAGGAGGTAGGACAGAAGCACTAAGTGCCTTTTCCAGGCCAAGGTCACTGCCACAGAGCAGGGACTTGAGATTGTTTTTCTCAGCTCCAGGACTTCACCCTGAGCTCATGGAGAAGAGGGATCTATGAAATGGTTGCTAGCCAAAACTGTTTTGCCAAATAGTCTCCCCTTTTGTGACTGCCTGGCAGTCTGAAGGGCTGCTCTGCTTTCTTTGCACATGTTCTTCCAGACATAGGAAATTCCTCTAAACCTGCCCAGACCAATGCACCAAACCCACCCATCAAACCACGAGCCTTTCTGCACCAAGTCAGTGATTTTGGGAGTTGCCACGTTACTCTCAGCATGTTGCTATGAGTATAGACCACCACCAAACAGCTTCTCCGGGGGGCCAGACCCCATGTAATCCACCCCCCAGCTTCATCACTGTGGTTTTGCAAGGGCTAACCCTCATCTCTGCTAGTGGGAATACTGCAAAAGACAATCCTCCTTTGGCCCTGATGGTAAGACCCATGAACACTGGGAATATGAAACAGGTGTCTCCCTTCTGCTAGTTACCAAATGCATGGTACAAGCACTGGAAACCTGGCAAAAGAAAGCATTTCACAGGGGAGAAGCAGGGAGCTTTTACTTGAACTGCAGTACAAAATCCTCAAATTGCCTTTGCTTCTTTGGGAGGCTAGGAAGTATTTCCAAGCCAGGGGAAACAGAGGTCTGTTTCTGCCACAGTACTGCTCATTTGCTGGTAACAAGAGAACCTTGTTGTGACTGTACACATGAACACCGCAAAAGGCACAATGAGAAACTGCCATGCAAGGAAGGCAAGAGACCAGCATGGCTGAGTTGAGACCTGCTGGTCAAACCAAAAGGCAAGAAGGAAATACACAGGCAGTGCAGGCAGGGACAGGTATCCTGGGAAAAGTATAGGGATGCTGCCTGGGTGTGTAGGGATGGAGTCAGGAAGGCCAAGGCTCAGCTGGAGCTGAACTAGAAGAAGGGCTTCTATGGGTATATGAGCCAGAAAAGGAAGATCAAAGGAAATGTACCTGCCCTGATGAGCAAGACTCTCAAACTGGTAACAGACGAAGAGAAGATGAGGTACTTAACAACTTTTTTGCCTCAGTCTTCACTGTGACCTTTCTTCCCACGTCTCTCAAGTGGATGGACTGCAAGACAGGGACTGGGAAAGCAAAGTCCCTCCCACTGTAAAAGAAGATCAGGTTCATGACCACCTGAGGAATATGAACATATATAAGTCTATGGGACCTAATGAGATGCATCCTAGAATCTTGAGGGAATTGACTGATGTAGTTGCCAAGCCACTCTCCATGATATTTGAAAAGTCATGGCAGTCAGGTGAAGTCCCTGGTGACTGGAAGAAGGAAAACATTGCACTCATTTTTTGAAAACTGTAGAAAAGAGAACCCTGGGAACTACCAACCTGTCAGCCTCACCTCTGTACCTGGGAAGATCATGGAACAGATCCTCCTAGAAGCTATGC
>VXBL01007948.1:42081-67312 GCA_013400195.1 Aramus guarauna | reverse complement strand
AGAAGATCAGGTTCATGACCACCTGAGGAATATGAACATATATAAGTCTATGGGACCTAATGAGATGCATCCTAGAATCTTGAGGGAATTGACTGATGTAGTTGCCAAGCCACTCTCCATGATATTTGAAAAGTCATGGCAGTCAGGTGAAGTCCCTGGTGACTGGAAGAAGGAAAACATTGCACTCATTTTTTGAAAACTGTAGAAAAGAGAACCCTGGGAACTACCAACCTGTCAGCCTCACCTCTGTACCTGGGAAGATCATGGAACAGATCCTCCTAGAAGCTATGCTAAGGCATATGGATGACAGGGAAGTGATTCAAGACAAGCAGCATGGCTTCGCCAAGGGCAAGTCCTGCCTGACAAACTAGTGAGTGGCCTTCTGTGATGGAGTGACTACATCAGTAGACAAGGGAAGAGCTGCAGATGTCTATCTGGAATCTGTAAGACTTTTAACTCCCCCACAACATCCTTTTCTCTAAATTGGAGAGATATGGATTTGATGGATAGACTGTTAGGTGGATGAGGATTGGTTGGATGGTCACATCCAGAGGGTAGTGGTCAATGTCTCAGTGTCCAGCTGGAGATCAGTGAGAAGTGGTGTCCCTCAGGGATCCATACTGGGACCGGTATTGTTTAAAGCTTCATCAGTGGCATAGTGGGATCAAGTGCACACTCAGCAAGTTCACAACAAGACAACACCAAGCTGAATGGTGTGGTTGACACGCCTGAGGGATGGCGTGCCATCCAGAGGGACCTGGACAAGCTCAAGAAGTGGGCCCATGTGTACCTCATAAGGTTCAACAAGGCCAAGTGCAAGGTCCTGCACCTAGGTTGCGGCAACCCCGCCAGTATCAATACAGGCTGGGGATGAAGGGGTTGAAAGCAGCCCTGTGGAGAAGGACTTGGGGGTACTGGTGGATGACACAGTGGACATAAGCCAGCAATGTGCACTTGCAGCCCAGAAAGCCAACCGTATCCTGGGCTGGATCAAAAGAAGCATAACAGCAGTCAAGGGAGGTGATCCTGCCCCTCTGCTCCACTCTGGTGAGACCCCACCTGGAGTACTGCATCCAGCTCTGGGGTTCCCGGTACACGAAAGATATGGAGCTGTTGAAGCGAGTCCAGAGGAAGCCACAGAGATGATCAGAGGGCTGGAGCACCTCTCCTATGAAGACAGGCTGAGTTGGGATTGTTCAGCCTGGAGAAGAGAGGACTACAGGGAGACCTAGTACAGCCTTTCCGTACTTAAAGGGAGCTTCTAAGAAAACTGGAGACAAACTTTTTAACATGGCCTGTAGCAATAGGACAAGGGGTAATGGTTTTAAACTAAAACAAGGTAGATTTAGACTAGATATAAGGAAGAAATTTTTTACAATGAGGGTGGTGAAGCACTGGAACAGGTTGCCTAGAGAGGTGGTAGATGCCCCATCCCTAGAAATATTCAAGATCAGGTTGGACAGGGCTCTGAGCAACCTGATCTAGTGAAAGATGTCCCTGCTCATTGCAGGGGGGTTGGACTAGATAACCTTTAAACAGCATCAAAAAGTATTTCTTTAATACAAAAATGCTATGTCTTTTAACTTTTGTAAGAAGCTCATCTCCTACCAGCTGTATCACCTGCCGCCGGGAAGTCCTGATCCAGTGGTGGCTGCAGGAAAGGAAAGCAGTGATGTTGGTTTCTCTGAGCTTTGGACATAGTGCAATGGACATATTATAGTGATTATGTTTCTCAGTTACAGTAAGACTTAAATCAGATTTTTTCTGCAAATGGGAACATTAACTCTGTCTACTACATATCGCTGTAGTCTCTGCCAGATTTGACTTCCACGTGTCTCGGTCAGAAGTTCAACAGTCATCTTCACAGAAGAAACAGTATGTGTCAGTAGGCAAGTACCTTTATGTATAATGCTACTCCATACTTTGTACTCATTTTCAACATAATTTTCAGCTGTTCAGTCTTCCAAGTGTTGTAAAAGATATTCTGGCTAAACGGGAATCTCACTGGCAGTGCCAGGCAAAATGGCTGGTGATACATGCGGGAAGGCAGACCACAGTGCAGCCATTACGCGTTTCTCAGTGAGACAAAACAGCATGAGCAAGAACAGATGGGGAAAGTTTCAGAATTACACAAGTCCCTGGCAATTGGTGATAAATCTATTTTAAAGTAAAAATTTAGGCAATCAAAATCAGTTCCTTAAATAACATGTGATGCTGTCAGCACCTAAATTAATTAATTGTAAATTAATTAATTGTATCAATTGCATTAAAAGATAAATGATACATCAGAGCTATCTACTAAAATATACACTCTTGCAACATAAGACAATTGTTTGAAATCTCTTTCTTTTTCAATAAATTTGGTCTTGCTGACAAGACGAGACCCTTTTTATGCCATTGTGTGAGGTGTCTGAGATGGTCACGTGGGCGCGTGCGCAGCCAGTGCCTAACAAAGCCCTCAGCACATAATTGACACCACGTACAATGAATGTTTGATGTAACCACTTTTTTGTTAACTCTGTGAAAACTCAGGAACATGAACAATGCAGGTCTCAGAGAGTTTCATAGTAAAGTGAAATGAGATACATTAATTACATAGTACTGTTAACAAGCAAAAGATTTTTAAAAAATCAATTTTATTTAAGAATGAGGGGGAAAACAGTAATCTAGATTCAACCCTCTTCTTTTCTGAACTTCTCTTTCAGTGTTGCTGGTTTCCAGGCATACAGGTGTGCTACAATAAAGCGGGACAAGAGCGCGCCAATGTTAACCAGACAAATTCAAATAAAAATATGTGATTAAAAAGCAGTCAGGAAGGAGGGGAGGAATTTTACACTGCACATCTTTCTTTCCTGTTTGCCAGAGCAGAGAGAAGTGAAGCGAGGCAGCAGAGACCCGCAGCTGCCCCAGCCATGGGGGTACCTGGTCTGGAGGAGGACTGACCTGGGCAGCCATGATTTGACAGCTGCCTCCCTCAGCATGGAAGGAGACGTGTTGAGAGAAGCACTGAGTCCTGGTGGCCTGGAAGAGGCGGATGGGTCTGCGACCGGAAAGGTTGCAGCCTAACGGGAGTGCTCTGCCACCTCCTGGGACAGTTACTGCAGTTTTCCTGACACCTCCTTGGCACAGAGGCCGAGCTCTCTTCACGTGCAGAGAGGCACAGGACCGCCATGCTGAGGACCATGTGCCACGTACACAGGAGCACCACGCTGAGGACCATGTGCCACGTACACAGGAGCACCATGCTGAGGACCATGCGCCACATTGCAGGATCACCACGATAAGGACAACGGACCGATTACACGAGAGCACCACGCTGCAGACCACACACCACATATATGGGAGCAACATGCACATAGGTGTATATATGAGAGTACCACGCTGTGGACAGGTTTGGATGGTGATCATAGTTTTTGTTTGCAGCAGTTCTGGGAAATGTTCAGAGGTGAGTTGAGATGACCCGTACACAGCATCACCACATCCCCCCTTGTACGCAAAGCAATTGTACTCTTGCAAAGAGAAATTACTGGCCTAAACTGGCCATGCCCACCACCCTGGAGCCCAGAGCAGGTAAAGTCTGCAGGCCAGAGGAAGCCTTAGCCACATTTCCTTCTATGTTTTAGAGAGAGCAAATCTTGGCTGGGAATGCTTTTCATCAGGAAAGAGGAGTTTTATCACAATAAAAAGAAGGTGCATGCTGCTGGGATCACTCTTGGATCTGTGTGGTGGTTGTGGCAAACCAGATGAATCACATTGCAGAAGCGCCTGTCTCTCACCATGGGCTCTAAAGGAACCCAGGTTTATTCCCATCTAAACTTAGATCAGTTGTCTCTGCTCGAGCCCCACAGACACCCAGCACAACTGAGGAACAAGGTCTTTCAGGCAAAAGTGTAAGGGCAGAGGTTATGATGGAGTCTCTAACTCCAAACTGAAGATGAAAGCCCTTGGGTGACCCACAGCAGCGAGGAACGGTGTGGTCTGGGACCACCCAAACCACTGACTGGGGGAAAAGGAGGTGGTGGAGGCTGGGGAGGGAGCAGGGTCTCTGGCTGGAGGCAGGACTGGGGGTGTCTACCCAGCACTCGTGGCACTGGTGACCGTAACATCAAAAGCTGAAGAAACAAATCTAGAGCAAATCATTCCAAAGAAATTAAGAAATTACTCTAAAAGCTGGTGCTCTGCTGCCTGCTGGCAGCCACCCCATGGGTTCAGCCTCACCTGCTGCAGGTTTCCTGTGGGCTCAGATGAGGGATACTTGGATAACAGATACCTTTTGTGACTTGAAGACACAGAAAAACCGTCGTGGCTTTTCCAACCAGAACGCAGCACTGTGGCGGCTCCTGGAGTGAGAGATGTCGAGCATCGCTCACTGTTTTAAATCACCAGCACATCAGGAGCTGCTCCACTAACAGAGCAGTGATTAAGGGCTGTGAGGAGGGAAGTCCCCTCCTGTGATGCTGGGGTCTCCATCACAGCTCACCCCCTTGGCTCCCTCCAAATTCAGTAAGAGAACTGGCAGTTTTGGGGCACAACTAACTCTCTGTCGTGCAAATCCCAGTGCAGCTATCTGAAGCAAACCAGATGAATCACACCGCAGAAGTGCCTGTCTCACCGTGGACTCTAAAGAAACCCAGATTTATTCCCATCTCAACTTAGATCTGTTGAATCCCATCCCAAATGTGTTTAAATGATCCAAATAACTCTCAGGGTCTCTATTTCTTTTACCTTACATACTTCTTTTTCTAGATGTAATAAATGTAAACATGCACTATCCTGACCTGTCAAAATCAAGATGCTATCATAGAAGGGTGTTAGAGGAATATTTCTGTGTTAATAGCCACATCACATCTTTTTTTTTTTTTTTTATAGTCTGTGTGAACTTGGGTGTCCTGAGCTGGCTGCACTGTGGCTTTTCTGTATGGCTGTGGGCAAACAAACAACCAAAAAAAATCCCAAAACCTGGAAAACCAAAGTAACAAACCAAAGTAAATTTCCCTTCCTTGCCTGACAAATTTTCCCTTCCTTGCCTGGGTGCTACAGAGTATGAGGAGGTTGGGTGCTACAATAACTACCACCACATAAGTACTTAGATACTGCTTGAAATGATCATTTAACTATTATTTTTGCTGAATAAATGCTAATTCAATGGTAAAATAACACCAGTGGTGAATGGATTCTGGAAGAAATGGAAGATTTCTGTGGTAGCCAGCAGAGGATCTGGTTTTGGTAGGCAGGAGATGAGAAAGGGCTCCCTGCCTGTGGGGAGGGAGCCCCAAAAGCTGTGGGAATGGTCCCACATTGGACCCCACTTACATGTTAGAGCTCTGCAGTGTAAGTGCAAGCAAAAAGGGGCAGCAGCTGACTGATGCCCAAGGGGCTGGACCCAGGTGGGAGGAGAGCTGACATGCAACAAAACCATGAAAGCTAATGGAAAGGCAGGATATCACCAGCCATGCTAGAAGAATAAAAGAGATCCAGTGTAAGACAGCCCCAAAACCTGGACTTTAGAAGATACAATGAAAAATATGTTAAACAAAGTGAAAAAAGTCCCATCCAGGATAACCAGCCTCTGCAAAATAAGCGGGGAAGATTTTGTTTAATTTTGAAAACCTGAGCAAAGTTCCTCAGGGGAGATGTAAAATACTTTGGACTGTGGGATACATATAATTTTCTGAAGGCTATGAAAGATTCGGGGAAAACCTGAGCTTGATTTTGCCAAGCAAAAAAGAAGCCACTGGAACAGACTGTCTCTTTGTCACAGAAGAAAATGTGAGCAATTGAAAGAGGAGCAATAAGCGCTGTGGAGCAGGGTTTTAAAATTAAGAAACCGAGGTGGTGTGATTCAGATTGATTGGGATTTTTTTTTCCTCAGGAAGGAGAACAGCTGTTGGGTGGACACCGGCCATCATTGAGCACCGGGATTTCAGCAAAGCTGGAGAAGATTTGGTACAGAAGACGAGCTAAATTGGCTCAGCCAGAAGCGTAGCTCAGAAATGTGCACTTGGGGCCCAGGAGCAGGGTTAGGAGGACAGAGGGACGTTTACTGCCTCACCCCAACCACACCATGCACCCACCCAACAGCTTTCATTCAGACCTGCTGCTCTCGAAGGCTATTCTAAAACTGCTATATAAAAGAAAGTCCAGGCCAAATCCCCAGCCCTGAGGCACCGGGAAGATGTTGTCCACAGTGCTCCAAGCCAGCCCTGTCCTGAGCAGGTTTGATGTGGAGAGGTGGGTGGCAGAGCCTGTAATGAGGCAGCATGGACATCAGGTGTGCGTTATCATAGTTGAACCATGAAGGTGCGCTTTTGCTTTATTATAGCTTGATTTCTTCCCTAAGGAATACGTCAATGCTGCATTACCTATTACAAACCTAAACAGAAAGATCTAATCAGAAGCCTTCAACTTTTTGATATTTATTCTCATTATATGTTGCCAACGTGCCAAGAAAGAAAATAAACACCTCTAAACAGTGTTAGTGGATAAAGTAGGAAGCTGATACCATATTACACCAGGTTGTCTTGAGTGGTGTCCTATATTTCTGCGAAATAAGGTTCTTGCTTGCTGGTTTAGTTGTTCAGTTTATTTTAAACACATCAGGACATTTTTTTTGGAAGATGGAGATTTCTATCGGGCGGTGTTGGCCAGACTCCAGATTTCTTCTATTCATCTAGAGCTATAACAGTACTGAACACATAGCTATGAGTGTGAAAGCAATGTTCACCCCTGCATTTTTGTTTCTGTTCAGTCCTCTTGTCCTTTTAGACAGCATAATAGAAGTGCTGCAGTAAGCAGGGTCAAGTAGGATATGCCAGTGAGAAATGTTAAAATGAGACTATAGGCTGCGATTATGGGCTCTAATGTGTGATGAATCCTTTTTAATCACATGATATGAACTAATGTCACCATTTATTATAAAACAACAAAGTGTTCAGCTACAGGAGGAATAGAATGGATGACAACTGCATTTTTAAATGTTTTGTTTAAGCAAGTACAGTGTGATCTTTTTGGATAACTAGGAAAAACTGAATTTAAAATAAGTGCAAGTATTTCCAACTCATTTATGTTAGAACAAGTGTCTTTTCAGGGCATGAAGATTCATCCCCTGAAAAGGGAATGTGCATTCAGTATCCACCTCCATCTCTGAGCTCAAGTGAAAAATAAACTTGGTTGTTATACTAAAAAAATTTTGCAAAATTTTAAAGAGTGAATTCAAGATGTGTTACTGAAAATTAAAATATAAAAAATTAAACTCTAATTCTGTTTGAAAATTATTTCTAGTGGTTATTTAATTTCAATTTTCTTAAGCTGTAGACTTTGTTTTATGCCAAAATATAGGAGGAAAAGTCTGAAAATACTGTAAATTTTGACACACCTTCAACTCTCTGTCCAATCTTCTAGTTACATATATCACGAAATATTTCTAGTGTTCAAGACAGACAAAAAGTATTGTACCTGAAGGGGAGGTACGTGGTGAGACATGCCAGTGCCATATCATCACTCAGAAATTGTGGTTACAACACTGTCACCAATGTGGGGGTCTGTCTGCCCAGCCAACCCTGTTGCCCCAGATCCTAGACCTGACTTGTTGAACATATTCTGCCTTATATGACTAATTTAGTTCATTTCTCATTCAGTTTAATTCACAGGACTAGGAAAGGGCAGTAACTCCTGGCAGGGTTAGTGAGAATATCAGTGGGAAGCACTCACTTAACTCAAGTTGCCAACAACCAGGTAAACTTGTCTGATAATAAAATTTGGAACACAACCTCTCTGGGTGACCTTTTAAACTGTTTGGGAGTCCTGCTTGGAAGCACGAAGGAATTGCCATTATTTCTACTGCCTTCTGCCACCCCAAACCAGACCATCATGCCTCCCCTCCACGCTACACAACTGCCTGGTTCCTCAGCTTCCTGGAGCAGGAAGCTGCACTGCTCATCTCGTCACCCTGCCCCCTAATCATCAAATTTTAACTGAACATTACTATAAAGCCGTATGTCACTGATGTCCTGGAGACTGGCTGTAAACCACTCTCCAGGGCCCCGTTGGAACCTCAGCATCAGGACATTATTGGTTTCATGGGTTTTAAATGCATTGATTGAGATGAAAAGTGGCAAAAAAAATCTTTGTCACTTGGATTGTAATATATTTTTGTAAGTATATAAACTAGGAAATGTAAATTTGGAAGAGGTATACGATGGCAGAATGTCTTATGGGGAACAACAGTGCAGTGACAGAGTGTAACAATTTTTCCATTTCCAGAACTGCAGGCTCATGAATAAGAGCATGTCACCATTCCTGCACAGAGCCTTTCTTAGCATTTGACCACATTTTTAGTTTTTGAAGGAAAGCTCTGCCTACAATTGTCTGGCTTTGTTGTTACAGGTTCTTTGCTGGCAGATGATATAAGCATTGCCAGAGTTTGCTTTGTATTGTAGTCTTTCCAGAGCCACAGAAGGGTTGAGGTTGGAAGGGACCTCCAGAGGTCACCTGGTTCAACCCCCTCCTTGGGCAGGGCCACCTAGAGCCGGTTGCCCAAAACTATGCCCAGATGACTTTTGAATATCTCCAGTGATAGGGAAGGGAAGGGAAGGGAAGGGAAGGGAAGGGAAGGGGAAATTCTGCACATTTGGTTGGACAGGAAGTCTGCAGCACAAGTGGAGCCTAAACTTGTGTCTTAGTCTTTCTCTAGTTCCTCAACCACAACAGTCATTCTTAAGCTCTTTACCTACAGAAAATCTCCCCTAATCCCCCCTCCTGCATCAAGAGCAGGATGGCTCTTATGCTGACTACAATCAAATTTTTTTAAGCATGTATTTACAAAGTTTGCACCTCCTTAACACTCACATGTGTGCCAAAATTCCCAGAGGAAATCATTACATCAGGTTAGCATATGAAATCTCTGAAATCCAAGGTAAATACTGTCTTCCCTGGATACAGGGAAGTGCTCATGTCCACGGTGAAACAGGAGTTACTGGACAAGATGGACATGGATCTGGCTACATGGCAGAAAATAATTTTCAGTAGTCCTGAGAGTCAGGTGACGGCAGCCAGGAAATATGATTCACGTCAGCCATGTATCACTTGCCTTTTTCATACAGACTTTTTCTTGATGTGACCCCTTTTCTACCATTATTTCAGTCTCTGAATACCTGGCAAGAGCATGACACAATGTTTTGCACTTGAGGGACAAGACTGCAAAAAGCACAGGTGAAATGAAGGATGCCGCTGTTGATTGCTGCTCCCGCAGTAACTTTCTCTGCTTGATTGGTTTCTGTCTCCCTTATAGCAATGACATGGCATGAGTTCAAAATGTGGCCTTTGGATCAGAAACCTTTTCACATAGCTCTGCTGGAAGGAAAGGCAAATTAAGGTCACTACTGTGTATTATCAGAAATCATGTCCGTGGTTTCCTATATCCTGGAGCTGCATGATTTACTGCTGAAGTAAAGACAATACTGCTAGAACATTGCAATACAGTGCCCCATCTAATTATCAGCATGGAATTTTTTTTTATGTTTACAAGTATGAAGTTGAAATGGACTAAAGGAACTAAGAAGATCAGTTGAGGAAAAGCACACTGGAAAGACTTCAGGCTGGGACTGCAGCATAGCATTAGAAGGACAAATAGTCAGCAACAGAAAAAAAAAAATACCTAAGCAACTCGAAGTTCATTCAGAGTGCAACAACAGTCTGTTCTTCACTGGGTAATCAGCATACGACATTGTCTGCCTTCAAAGCTCCCAGGAGAATTAGTGTTCAAGGCAAGGTGTTGTCCTCTGAAGTTGGAGGAAGAGGAATGTCAGAGGACACCTGGCTATTTATCCTTGTTGCCTCCTCAAGAGCAAGAACTATGTTTTTCATGTGAGTAGGAGTTCACAAACCCAGATGCTCCCTGGGAAAATAGAAAGGCCTGACTTGATTATTCAGCATTGGCATCTTCTTGCATCAGCACACTCTCTCGGAGAAAAATCCCTCATTTCTCTGTAGGTAACTTCACAAGTATGTCCATACAGCAACCATGGCCTCCACATCCAGCTGGTTTGCTCTTGGCAGCTCTATTCAGCTGAGATTGGGTGTGGGCATTATGTGATATCAATGTCTTTTCAACCTCTGACTTTCATAAAACAGCAATTAACAAAAGCAATATGAGCAGCTTAAATGGCAGGAAGGACACCTGTAAAGTCTCATCACTAAAGCAAAGTACTAAAACTGTGGAAAAAACCAAGCACGTCAAAAAAGTGAATTATTTATTAGACAAATAAGCACATAGAAAAGGATTGCTCAGAAAAGTGTTTTATTTCTTCTAATGGACACTGAAGTCCCATACCCTTGTGCTGGGAGCAGAGTAGGTTTCCTGCCCATGGCTCATCAGCCCCGAGCATCCCTGACACCTCTGCCCTGGGTTAGGAAAGCAGTTGCCAGAGGAAAGCATGGGAGAAATAAAAAGTTTGTCATGCACTGGGGAATCAGAGGACTGCGGGGTAAATCACTCTCTGAAAATACCACCGTCTCCCCACTCTACTGGATGAGCCTGCTTGAACGGGATGCACCAGCTGTGCAGCACTTGGGGAACCGGCGCTGGATGAGATGTGTTCTACCCTTCACACGGGAGAACGGGGTGTGGGAGTAAGAGATGTGACACAAGGACTAACCTTTTATATGCTTGTGTTCTAAGATAGGTTTGTCTGTTGTGGTTGGGCCTTCAGATGTCTAACTGCCATCCCCTGGCCCAGCCATCCTCTGCATTTGATGAACTGCTCTGGGCTTTACCATCAACTGTCCTTGGGCTTCTGAGTGAGCCCTTCAGAAGTTGTAGCAGGGGTTATCAGCTCTGTAGGGAGGGAGGAGTAGAGCACACAAAACTTCCAGAAGAGGGGCTATTGTTGTTCCTTACCATTTTCTGAGAAAAGTAGGAGCCTAGGCAGCCTGTGTGGGTCTATAGGCATACAGAAACTGAAATATCAGGTATATTCATGACTATATTTATGAGCTGTGAAAAGATGAATAACACAGACTTCTGGTCAGCATGGAATAGAAAAGCCAGGCAGAATCAAAACTGGACAGAATTAACTACATTTCCCAGCAGAGGAAACTTGTTGAGGTCTCCACCAACTAAACCCTTCTGAAATTCAGAATCATTCTTTATTTTATTGGTAGCATGAATAAATATAAAGCATCAGAATAGAAATATTAGAAGTAGAAGTAGAGAGTGGAGATACATCTTTTGGCTATGTTTTAAAAGCAGTTTCATTCTTTTAGGATATAATTTTTAAGTTTGATCCTAAGCTTATAGAAATGTGAGGAAGCCTTCAAGGCTTCTGGATCAAACTCATAAACTGGAAAGTTATTTTCCATTTTAAAGATAATTCACCAATGTCTGCCAGCTCAAGTGTTCAACACGCACTACTGGGACAGTGTTCATCATATATACCTTCCTTATAGTTATATCCCATTTTGAAACTTCCCATAAGGGAGTATCATATGTGGGGGGTATCACTTTAGAAAGACTTTGCAGACACTGGGATTTTCAAACACACAGTTCTTACAAAGACAATTTATGAAAGGAGAATCAAGAGCAGGAACTTTGCATCACACAGACTTTTGCCATGTTGAATCATTTCACGCTAAATGAATGCTTCCTGAAATTATCTGGCTCTGTTGATTCTGTAAAATACGGGAGGGTTTATACAAATTAAAATTCTAGCAAATTTAAGAAAAGCCCAAATACAAGCCAATGAACCTTTTCTCTAGTTTTTCTATTCCTGGCAAAGCAGATTCAGTGGTATTAACAATATAATCTCTGAGAGGATGGCTCAGTAACACTGCAAAAGAGATGGTTAAATTGAAAAAAATGTTGAGCATGGCAGGGTTGGAGGTGTAGTTGCCTCCTTACGGTCTCCTGACACTCCTTTCTGACCACGGAAGTCATCATTTTCTGAATGGGGGTTGTTGAAGTGACTCTGACATGCCTCCATCCAGCCTGGTGAGGGATGGAGACACACAAACCCTACAATAGCTGTGCATGGCCTCATATGCTTCTTCAAGCAAAAAGGAATTTAGGGATTTGTTTGGGGATTGTCATTATAGAGTGTATGAAAAAAAAAAAAAGCAACTGAGAAATTGAAAAATACCAACAGTTTAGAAAAAAGGGACCAGGTTTGTTTTCTCAGAAAGCATAAGAGATTGTGATTTTATTTTGTTTGTCATTTATTGTGTCTAAGAGAGCAATGACTTGTTCCATCTTAGAGTATCTTTCTGGAAGCAAACATCCTGTGTAAGGTCTATGAACAAAAAGATGGTGGTGTTGATGTTTAAGTAAATCAGTTCAAAGTGCCAGGGCAGCCTAAGCTAATTGCCTTAATGACGTTGTCTGCTTTGCCTCTACCGGCTTTAGACATTTATTTTACCACCTGTATGAGGCCAATGTCAGTAAACACAATAATGTTAAATGAGATTCAGGTATGCAGAAGATAAAATGCTACTGCATCATACTTTTTATCTCGCTCAATTTTTCATTTTCTCTCAAAATAAAGCTGAAAGCAACAGCTTCTTTTCTGGGCAGTAGCCACAACATAACCTCCAAACCTCATGCGCTGACATCCAACTTGTCATCAGTTCTGTCGTTGCATCTCTCATCATTGCATCTTTCAGTATCTTTACATCTCTCAGTCTTTGCATCATCCATCCTTACATCCCTCAGCATCTCTTTGTATTCTAGTATCTTATCTTTAACATTGTCCTGTATCTGCAGCACGCCAATGTCATATCTGTGCAGCATCTACTGTTAGTTTATTCTGGAAGAAATAATCTCTAATCTCCTCTGTGTGGTACAGCATCAAAGGAAATGTGATATTTTACCATCTGAAACCAATGCCAAATTAATTTCCTAAAAAGATCTTGAAAGCATTTCAGCTCTCTCATTGTGTTAAACATTTTCCCTCAAGTTTTCTGTCAAAGCTGAAAGTTACTGTCTATGGGGAACAGCAATTTGATGATGATGAAGTCTCCTTCAACAGATCAGAAGCACCCTCTCCCATCCATGCGAGTCCAGAGCACTTCCAGCTGGGATCTCAAGTGCCAGCATAACGGAGGAGAACGAGTGAAGGACTGAGTGCTGGTGCACTTTTGGTGCTTGGCCTCATTGCTGGCACTGTCAGCAAGTTGTTTCTTTTGACAGTGGCTTTCAGTGCATCAACATCTGCACAGGAGTGGGGAGACGAACAGCTGGGGACCGTTTCTGTTGCTGCAGGCTGGATGGAGTCACATCCACAGCCCAGAGGCTCCTGCCAGTCCTGCCAGTTCCTGTGCCATCCTGTCCAAGGTCTAGATCATGCCCAAGCCTACTTGCTCATACACAAAGCACTTGCTCTTCACTTCCAGAGATCCTCCAAAAAACAGATTGCCATCTATAATTGTCTTCTGAAACCAACATTCCATTGCAAGATTCTGGGGCAGAGTTAGTAGAATCTAAAAGACAACCTAGGAATGCAGAATCAATAAAATGTCATTATAAAAACTATTGTCTTGGTGCCACAACACACTTTCAGCAGTAGCCTCCTTAGACATGACCGTAAGCTCCTTCCATTAGTTGTCCCAGTTTCATGAAGACATTGCACTTGGTTTTAAGTGCAGACACAGAGGGCTTCCTGCTTGGTGGAGCCCACAAAATGTAGTATTTCAAAATGTGGGAAGTTTCTTATTGTTTTCCAGTGCATGAAAACCCAGTTAACAAAGATAACCAGTAACACACTGCAGTTGCCTTTTCATGATGAACAAAACAAGCCTGGAGACATAGAGTTTGCCTCTCTCAGCTCATTTCCCCACATCTCCACCAGTCATGCTTCGGTGCTTTCCATGTTACACTGAACATCCATTGCTCACAGCAGGTCTTCAAATTCTTCCTCAGTTTGGGGCTTCCCTCTAAATTTACTCTGGCTTGTATCTTAAGGACTTGTTGGCACATCTTTCAGATGAAAGACGACTATAGTAATTGTCATGGAACCATATGGGATAGTTTGAAATATCCTTAGCTAGTTAGTGAAGATATAGAGACGTGGCAGGGATTTTTAGAGCTGTAGTAAGGGGTGAAGTGATATACAGAATCAGCAGTGTTTTGATTAGAAACAAATATTTTTTTCATAGGTTGTTTTCCATAAGACCTGTATTTTGCCCATCATATACAATTTGTTAAATCACGCGTGTTAAATTTTAAATATTATTGTATATTTGCATATAAGCAAAAGCTTATACAAATTACCATAGTCTGTTCTTCAAAATTTGCCTCTTTTCCAATGGCTGAAAGTATCGCTGTACAACATAAAACTTCTCATCTGCAGATGCGAAAGCACTTCTTAAGGCAGCCGAAAGTCATGGCCCCCTTTTGCAAATGGGGAAAGGGAAGTATGGAGCAGTGACAGGACTTTCTCAACGTTAATGCAAAGGCCTTGATAAGAGAAGTGAGGTTTCATAGCTGTGGGATTAGCACTGAGCGTAAAGAGAAAGCAGTAAAATACTGGGGGATCATTTGGAGAAGAGTCGGTATAGAAGCTATTGCACTTAGTTCATAAGAAGGGCAGGGAGTGCCAAGGCTTGCCTGCTGTGTGAATCCAGCCTTGCCAGGAGGTCGGTTTTAGAAAAGGTTGCTCCAGCCAGCTAGCCCTCCTCAGGAATGCTGGGCTGACATACGCAGACAGTTCGCAATTCCTCCCCTTTCTGACACGGACTCAGAGATACAGAAAAATGTTCAGTTAAGTCAACAGATCAGCTGGGTTTTTGATACACAGAATGTGCTTTTCTGGCTTGGTGTCCTGTGCTTTGCAGATATTCTAAACAGACCGGCCAAGCTTGCAGGAGTAAGGGACATGAAGCTGATCACGCTTCCCAGGCCCACTTCACTGTGTCATTCACACCTATCTCTCAGCAGCACAGTGATAAAATAGCATTGTATACAGAAGGGAAAATAGTTGCTTGGTGACTACATTTTAGATTTAACCCTTTAGCTCTCCTCTTCAGGGTTATCCATCTTTGGTGCATATGTAAGGACAGCTTTGACACTAATAGACAGAATTTTATCTTTGTTTCTTACATACAAAAATTAGGCATCTTAGCCTGAAAAGCAGAGCTCAAAAAATTCAGTTGACCACTGCTGGCCCAAAGACCAGCCAGCTAGCCAAGTGCTGGTGACGATGCACAACAAAGGGCTCTGTCTGCGACATCAAAGAAGAACGTCCCTGGTGAGGAGCCCGGCTGGGACTCCGTGCAGCCAAAAATTATCATTCTTGGCCAGTAGCTGGAAACAGTTAAACACAAGCAAGTTCCCTTTGCATATCACAGATACTCCTCTGTTATTTTTCTGGTACAAAACATTTATAAGTCAAGCATGGAGGTATTCTGTGAGCATGCCCTTTTGGTCCAGGGCAGCAGTAAGAAACCCACTGAGCTGCTCCACGATCAGCCGCTCTGGGGAGGAAATGCAGAAAGACCCGTCATACAGGTAGCAGAAAATCTGGCCAGAGACACCATTGCACAGGGTCTCAGTGCGACTGGGCTCTGCCGCAGGCAGATAAGCATCCTGAAGTGAGCCAATTCCTGTGAGGGGGGATGTGTCAGCACTGTTGACTGCAGCAGAGTGCAGAGGTGCCTGAGAGCATTAAATGAAATAACTTGGGGACCAGAACCAGAGTCAACTAAAGGACTCACTGCTTGATGGAACCTTTCACTCAAGGAAAAAAAAAAAAAAAAATTTGAGCTGTGAAGAAGGCAAAACACACTTTCAGCCTGCCATATCTGTTTGGTACTAGACAACCTATCAGGAAAAATATTTTATTTTTACAGACAGAGCTCTCTGTTTGTTCTTGGAAGCTGTCCCAGAACCAAGCAGGTTTTTATGTCTGGATCTCTTCATGATGTGTGTTTATCTGTGACATAATTAATATGCATGGACCTGCTTCATTTTTCATGACTGACCTTATAGAGTGCAACCCAAGCACCTTTCGAGTTTGCATCTTTTAAGACTGTTATCTTTTCAGCTATATTTTAAGTGTGTCTCAAGAAATGACCTATCAAACTCTGCTTAAAATTAGGATAAGGGAAGGTTCAGAGTAGTGTTAAACTAAATGAATATGTAGGCACATTTACATGAGGGCTAGTTTTAGAAAAAAGCGGAGGAGCACCTGGTCCTAAGTGAAACTGGTCTCTCAATTTTGTAAGTAACTCAGGTGTTGACAAGCAAATTTAGAAGCA
Organism: Aramus guarauna; assembly: GCA_013400195.1. Lineage (NCBI taxonomy): Eukaryota > Metazoa > Chordata > Aves > Gruiformes > Aramidae > Aramus > Aramus guarauna. The sequence goes on along the minus strand of VXBL01007948.1, from coordinate 51,067 downwards.
GGGATTTTGTGAAGCTGGAGGTGATTCAGAAGCAGAAATCAACACTGACTTTCACCAGAATCTGGAAACACTCCAGGTGTTTCCTGGAAGTCCTTGCTGGTCCTTCACAGGGTCTAACGTTTGGCAACTCGGTCAGCAGAAGTTGTTGCTTAACCTTTGTTACAGGGCTGATGCTGCCAACCCACCCTAGTGAGCGAGACCCAGGAACCTGGTGCAGCACTCCTGCATGTCAGGTAGCTATAATGATTATAATACATAGGCACCAGCATCTGGCATAGGTAGTGATACCTCCAGAGTCCTTACTGAAGCATAGGTATGTCTCACTGATGGCCCCCAAGGTCTTGAGAAGACCATCTCTGGTGAGATGCTCCTGTGATTTGGTTCACTCTTCCCCAGGTGGTTAATTTGCTCCACACGTTGTCAGACAGTGCCTGGGGAGGTGCCCAGGACTGCAGAGGACATGGACTGGCTGATGCCAGGACAAGACAGGGCTCAACAATGTCAGCTGCAGGAAGCCAAGTTCGAGCAGACTCTGAACATAAGGGTAGCACCAGTAACAATATCCAGTAAGGTGGCACAGAAGGCTTAGAGGGTCAGCACTAACACAATACCACTCCACACAGGTCATATATTAGAAATATTATCCAGAAAGACCCTTAGCAGCCCTTATATTACCCACAGTGTAGGAAGGGCCCAGCTGTAAAAATGTATAGAGACTTTTCCATAGAAAATGACACCCAGATAATGTCCATAAGTGACCAAGTGGATGGTAGCATTTAGTAATTTAAAATGTTAGGAAATGAAGGTCATAGACTGTGACTATGCTGAGTTGGAATTGATGATCATCTTCAAAATGATGTATCTGACAGGCCAAGGTTTTAGCATGGAATGTGTGATAGCCTCAAGGAGATGATGGTTAAGTTTGTAAGAAGTTCTCCCAAACTACACAGTCTGTAAAGAGAAGAGTGGGACACTAAGAACCCACAAACCTCCTACAAAGAGTTATAAGAGAAATGAGATGACTCCTTGAAAGGATACATGGAAGAGTGATTAGCGAGGTAAGCAGAGGATAAGGAGAAGACAAAAGAACTTCAGAAAGAAAGGAGGATACAATTTCAAGAAGAGCATGGCTCCTGAGGGGCTGAAGAATGTGTGAAGCACCAACTCTGAGGTCTGGCCCAGCAGAAGGCATTAAAGGTGGTTTGGTGTGCGTAATGAGTTAGCAGTAGGGAAGAAAGACAGAGTAGAGGGAGGTAAGAGTGGAATAGAAAAAAAAGGAAAATAGAAGAAAGGGCACAAATCCTCAACTAGAGTGACTGAACTTCAAGATACAGGAAGGTGGGTGACAGATATCGAAGTAGAGACCCAAAGATTTTGCCTTTTTTTATAGGCTGGAAAATGCTAAAGTCTGTTGTGTGCAGGGAAAGAGCTTGAGGATAGGCAAACGGAGTAAGAAAGAAGAGGTTGAGATGGAGTGGGTGTGAGGAAGAAGAAATTGGACGAGAGGATAGAGGACCATTTGGGCAAATGGAGTTACTAGAAGGAGAGAGCAGAAGACAAACTACATCTCTGACAGCTGTTCAGTAGGGGAAGAAGAAATGTGAGCTGGGGAATGGGGGAAGTTGGGCTACATCCTGCAGGGACTGGTAAGGTCCTTTGTGGGGGGGGTGGGGGGGGCGGGGGGCGGCGGGGGGGGGGGGTGGGGGGGGGGTGGGGGGGGGGGGGGGGGGGGGGGGGGGGGAAGAAGTCTGATGAAAGGATAGTTTGAAAAATGAGCCGAAAGACTCATGAAAAGGTGAGGTGTTTATCTGGAAGAATAAGGAGTTGCAAAGACCAGCACAGGAGAATGTTGCAGCTGGCAGTGACATTTTTAGAGGTGAAATGGGTGTCCCAGAGACAGCAGGAGAAGGGAAGGAAGAGTCGGACACATCACAAAACAGTGAGGCTGTCAGGCTGAAAGAACAGAAACAGGGGAATGGCTATGGTGGTTGCCACCATAAATAGAGAACGAGGGGGATGTGGGACTAGCTCTGCTGTTAGGACAAAGGTAGAAAAGCAGGAGGTGAGGGAGGAATTGTAAAGGGATGTGACTGTAGATCATGTGAGGACAAGAAGGGAAAGAGAAAGAAGCACAGAGTTACAGCAAGAGTTAAAGAGAATAGTCTAGATAAGGTTTCTACAGAAATCTGTCAGTGTGACATCTTAGCTGTTCTCAGGTGGCCAGGAGGCAGTGACCTCTGCCTCTGGAGGGACTGGGCAGAACATCCTCAGCTGTGATCCTCCGAGGGCTCCCCAGCAGCCTCACCCAGAGGCTCAGTCCAGCCCCAGTGCTGGTTGCTTCTCTTAAATGAGCCTTTTCTTTAACCTCTAAACACATGACACACTGTCAAGTTTCAGGAAAAACGAACCAGTCAGACACTCTCTGCACTGCAGCAAGCAATACTGCCATTTAAAAAGTTCTTGTGCAAATATAAGAATGAGGATCAGCTGTATGGCATGTGGTCTGGTTAAATTTAAAATTGACGAGTTTAGACACCAAGACTGAGAAATAAACTCCCTTTTTCTGAACATTGCATTTAATAATGAATGCACTTATGTAGATTCCACATCTATATCAATATAACTCCCGCTGTCAGTGCTCCAGGGACTGCCTACAAATTCCCTAACTGGGGATGAGGTACTTTGTACCAACACATTGGACTACAGTCCTTCTGAAAGCCAATTCCAGCCAGCCTTTGATATCCTCCTTCTCTTCCTTAGGAGGGATTTCCTCCCTAATACTCAGCGTGGTGGTTCAAACATCACCTCTTTGGACTTCACCTCAGGCTTTTCACAAAGGACTGATACTGAATCGAAAGTCATGGCAGACACCAATGTCAACAAAATGCTGACCTCCAGCATCTGGTTCCTAGGGCACCTCCAGCAGCACAGTATCAATAGAAACCAACACAGCACCAAGCACAGGATCAGGAGGACACCATCAGACTTTGGCCATGCTGTTCAAAACATATGTCTTGATTACTCCGCCAGATTGTACATTCCCCACAATGGAGCCTCCCTACCTCTGCTGGCATTTGCCTGAGACCCATCATGGAGCTAGTCCCTACAGGGCACTGACCTGCCCTCAGCGTGAGAGGTAAGAGGTCCCTCAGCCACAGTACTGACAGTAGCTGGTTGACATGGGGACAGTTTTATATCTTACTCCAGGATGCCAAGAAGTAAAGACACTAAATGAAAAAGGATTAGCAATGCAAAGGCAATGCTCTGCCATGCTAGTCACAGTGCCTGTCACCCCAGGATCTCTTGCTCTCCTTACAGATCAAGGACACTGTGCTTGCCCAATGGTTTAAATGCCTAGGCTGACAATGCCAGCAGCCAGAGTTAGCACCAAGGCTGAAGAGTCCATAAACCCAGTCTCCAGAAGACTCTGACATTTCCTTAGGTGAACAAGCAACTAACCTGGACCCCCACGGCCAGCAATATCAGAGCTTCCCAGGATCTCTGGATAGCAAGAGATCTCCTTGAGGGATTCATTAATGGTTTTCTACCTGACTAGAAACAGCAGTCACCAAGAGAAGTCCCCCAAGCTCTATGGCATGTTGTCTCTGTCCCTGCCAGTGGAGTCCTTTCCATTGAGAGGGACTTTGCCTTGAGAGGGACTGTTTACAAAGGCATGTAGTGATAGGAGAAGGGGTAATGGCCTTATGCTGAAGGAGGGTAGATTTAGATGAGATATCTGGAAGAAATTCTTCACTGTGAGAGTGGTGAGACACTGGAACAGGTTGCCCAGAGAAGTTGTGGAGGCCCCATGCCTGGAAGTGTTCAAGGCCAGGTTGGATGGGGCTTTGGGCAACCTGGTCTAGTGGAGGGTGTCCCTGCCCATGGCAGGGGGGTTGGAACTAGATGATCTTTAAAGTCCTTTCCAAACTAAATCATTCTGTAATTCTATGAGTCTATGACCCTCTGATTGAAGAGAGTATTCCCAAAGTACTAACCCTCCTTAGCAAACCCCAGCCACTGCCCAGCCAAGCTCCATATTTGTGGGAGAATATTGCTGAGAGCTCCCAAGAACCATCAGCACTGTAATTCCTGCCTAAACTCCAGGCTGTCGTGGCAACCGTACACGAGAAAGCCTGCCAAGCTGCAGATATGCCAGAGGCTGGATGCAGCTCAGTTCAAACATGTCAATTCAGTGAGGCCATTAACCTTGCTGCAAGCAGGGTTGAAAATTGCAAGACAATATTGCCTGACATTGCAAAGATGAGACNAATATTGCCTGACATTGAAAGATGAGACTACCCCTTGGGCAAGATTGTATCAGGGTGCTGAAAAGGACCTGAAAGTTAGTTGTATTAAAAAAAAAAAGGGCGGGGGGGGAACATGAGCAAGTTGCCTGGACAGCTCTGCTGAACCACAGTCACCATGACTGAAGCTCTAATCAGAGGAAAAGCTTCACAAGCAGCAGCTTTTTAAACTCTGAGAATGCCTAAACTTTCTTTCTCTTTGCTATGGAAAGCTGCCTTGAGATCCCTAGTTATTTATAAACTATGTTGCTGTAGGAAACCCTATAAATATCCAAAGCGATAAGCTTGCCCTTACTCTTCCTAGAGTGGCCAACTAAAAAAAAAATGGAAATCACCCTTGGCCTGCTGAAACCTCTTCAGCTACCTCCTCTGTCCCCACCCCATCAAGTCAAAAGCAGAATTGCCAGATCTGGACTTGACCTCACATCGTCATAGTCAGCTCTTCAGCCAGACCCAAATCTCTGTGTCTGATGAGGTGACAACTGGGTATCTGACCACCATACACAGTCAATAAACCCAGGAGGAGATAGAGGACATCTGATAGACAATGCATCAAAGCAGACAATGCACAACATAGAAGGTTATATTGTTCTAAGTGAAAAGATTCTTGCTAGGAACAGCCCACATAGGTTCGAATCTGGCCCTAGCCATGATGACAAACATCTATAAAAGCTAACATGGTCTTGCACAGGAGTATTTGTCACCTAGTTCTTCTAGAATATACTTTGCAATGCTTTCAGTTTGCTCTCTCCTGGGTTCCCTTGTGTTTGATCTCTTCTTGCTGCTGAAGTTTTTTAAAGGGCTACTTCAAATCTACCTGTGAATGAGAAATGTCACTCCTGCCCAGCAGAAAGCTAACTACATACCTCTGAATGCTCAGTCATGCTGTGGCTGTGCTGGGACTCAGCTTCTCAAGGAGGAAAATGAGGGCAACCTGCTTGAATTTACTCAGCACCAGTAAGGTCACACCTGGAGCACTGTGACCAGTTTCACAGCCCTCAGTTCAAGAGGGACATGGAGAAACTGGACAGGGTCCAGGAATGGTCAGTCAAGATGGTCAGGGGCCTGGAGCCCCAGAGGTTGTGGGAGCTTATTTAGTCCAGTGAAGAGAAGGCTAAATGAGGATGTAACAGGAGCCTAAAACTACTTGTAAGGGAGTTACAAACACAATAAAGCCAAACTCTTCTTGGTCATGGCAGATGATAATGTAAAAAGCGGCAACAGCCAGAGGCTGTAGCTTGGGACATTCCAACTGGACATTAAGAAAACTAGAGAGGACAGTGCTTGTGGGATCGCTATCCTTGGAGGTATTCAAGACTTGGCTAGACAGAGACCTGGCTGACTAGATCTAGTGTTTAAGATAGTTCCACTTTGAGTCAGAGGTTGGATTAGAGATTTTCAGAGGTCCCCTTCAACCAGCATTTCTATGATTCCGTGACACTTTTTGTCTCCTCTCCTTACACAAGAATACGAAGAAGCAAAAGGCATTTGTGCAACTCTGACAGATAGTGACTGCCTAAAACACGCAGCCCATGTGTTCCTCTGGTGGAGTCTGAACAGTGATCTCCAAAAGAACTGCATTCGCTGTAGGGTGAGGGACTCAGCAGGTGTAGCAACGGGTGATATGACTTATGGCATTTCTAACTGAAAACTATACAGAAATCCAGCCTGAAACCAGAGAAAAATCAATGTTACATTAACTTATCTAAAGCTGAGTTAATTCTCTCTGGATTTGACTTGCTTTAGTCTTCACACTCTTTGACTCCTTCTACTACATATGAGATTTCTTCTGTAAGAGCATTTCAACCCCTTTTGAATTAGAGTAGTAACTCAAAGAGTTAAGCTCAAACATTTCAAAATTGGTGAAACTATGTCTCTATATTTGGTTATAATTTTATTTTAAAGTGCACAAAAGAGTTAAGGCATATGCATCCTAGAATAAAAATAAGTCTGACAGCTATAATGTCACTCCGTAACTAGAGGGAACATTTCTGCTGTCACTAAAATACCGCGGATGTAGCCGATTGAACAAAAATGGTACTGTCTAAACAAACTCAACACACAATGGCTAGTTCCTAACTTCAGAGGTTCAGCAGACCAACTGTGCTCCAGACAATGCTGAGTTTGTTTAAAGTGTAATACATTTAGTTGTGCATGCTTATATATGAGTTATTGTAAAGTTGCTTCAGGCTAAATTCATTGCTGCTGCAACACCACTGAAATGAGAGTACTTACAGAGGAGATTAATTTGGCCCATTATGTACTAAACTTGCAGATCTTTCTTTAAAAAAGAACTATTCTTTCTGCAATTGATCTTGTTCACTGCAGTCATTTAAACACAAAGAAAGTCTTATCTGTGTTACACCAGTGTGGTGGAGTTATACTGGATTTACGTTGATGCAACTGAGAGAATTCTTTCAGCTGAAAAGAAAGACAGCTGCCTAAATTACGTGCAGATCGTTGCACTTCTCCTATACACCAAAAAACTTGTAATGCACATTTCAGTGTCATGCATGACTTGCTATAGCAGCTGTAGGGAAAAGGAATTCAGAGCGATACACAAAACTTTGTTAGAAAGTTAGGTCATGGCTTTAGCTGTAACAGATTTCAACATCTAAGCAAATACGTTTAAGCTTTTCCATTACGCACGGATGGCATGCAGTCCATACTCTCTCCATTTCACAGGGCAGCAATGGGATTATTTTCCCATCTGGATCATCTACAGAGATGGCACTTCAGCATTCTGGGTATGAAAGCTTTGAACTCAAGGACGAAGGAATAAGATTCAAACTAACAACTAGGTGTCTAAAATACAACTATGCGTGGAATTTAGCTGCTTAAAGGGAAGAGCTCCGAAATCACCTCATCATCACCACCTCCACTTTGTTTGGCTTGATGCTGCATGGGGTGCAGCAACCCTTCACGTGTTGCAAAATATTTTTAAAATAATATAAAGAGAAAAAAGAACTAAAATCTAGAATGACACGTTGCTTCCAAAGTGATCGTCTGGATGTTTTTCTACTGCAAAATGTTTTAGAGGAAATTTCTCTGGCTTGGTTTCATGAAGAATGTGTGAATATGTATTGCATTCTGATTTGAAATCTCAGGATCTCTTGGGAAATAAAAATTCTGAACGTCAGCTCACCTTAGTTACAACTATCATTTTGCAATGATGAGCTCTTATTGCACAGACCAGACCAACAGAAGCAAGGACAGTCCTCTTCCTGAAAGCATTTTTCTAAGGTCTATAATCTTTCTGTAAGAGAAAAAAGCTTTTAAAAAGTAATGTGTGGCAGAACAAAGCCAGGTGAGGGAAGCTGGTTGTCAGCAATGAGTCTACAGGTCATCTGTTCCTCACTAACAATTTGTTCCCTGTTGAGGACGGTGGTGATAATTCAGCTCTTAGTGATCTTCTTACATCCAAGGCTTTTCTTTTAAAGGGAAAAAGAATAAAGAAAGTAAAAAAAATGGTCATTTACTGGGTTCAGCTTTAGTGTCTAGTTCTGTAGCCCTAAAATATGAATGGAGCTTGCCTCCAGCTGCCTTCTCAGGACCAGTTCAGTCTCAAGCTTACCTCCTTTCACTTCATCCAGAAACTTCAGCTCCAAATGAAAGAAAACTCACTGAGTTGTGTGGAGTGTGCAAAGGCTTTTCCCAGTTCAAAATGCACCTGTTCAAGCAAACTACTATTTCTACAGGAATAGACATACTGATACATGATTTTTTACAGGCTTGAAAAGATTTACTTGCTATTTTAGTTGTTCTATAAATACAGGAATGACAAACAGGGACTCTTTTTGATCCTACTTGATCAAAACAGCGTGATGAGTGGGCAGCAATCCTGCTTGTTACTTTTCAACCCTAGGGGATCAAAACTCTGTGAAATTTCTGGTGTTGTTGGGACCAATCACATATTTTTTTCTTGGAAGAAATGTTGGGTGTGCTGTGGCCAGAAGCTACGATTGCAGCAGACTGCAGGGGACCACGCTACCTGGGACGTCCAGACATTTGGGGTTCCATAGCAGGGAAGTGACACAGAAAGGTGGTTTTGTCTTACACAGGAAGACAAGAATTTCTTCCTAGTCTTAAGTCAGTTCTGAACCTTAATTAAGCCACACGACTTGGATGAATCAGGAGCAGCCTGTGCCACCAAGCTGCTCTGAAGGACTGACTTGGCTTGCTGCGAGGAGAAGGCATGGAGGTGGCCAACAGGCAGGCACTTGCAACTCCACCTACAGCCACAGATATGCTGAAAAAAGGGTCAACTCGTGTAAACAATGAAGACCAGAGCTTTTAAAAATAAATCCCAAAGTTAGACTCGCAATTCTCATGCAGGCCACAGCAAGAGGCTGGTGCAGACTGTATCCTGCTCCATGCTGCAAAATCCCAAACTAGGACAGCCGCATTCTCAGGCAAATGTAAATGCAGGCATTATTTTGTAGATTCTTGGCCAAGAATTTCCCTCTAAAAGCATTGGGCTTTACTACTTTCATTGAGTAAACAGTTTAAAAAACTCCAGGATGCTGAAAAGCCAGAGAGTCAGTGAGGTGTGTTTCTGGTATCCCAGTCAGGCTGGCTTTGCTGCAGGCTTTTCTCAGTTCTGTCCAGATCATGCCAACGGTGACTGTATTCTCAAGAAACTAGTTGGTGTGGTTTACAAAAAAAAAAAAAACAAAACAAAA
>VXBL01007948.1:24899-42045 GCA_013400195.1 Aramus guarauna | reverse complement strand
AAAAAAAAAAAAAACCCACAATATTTTGTTTGAGCAAAGCATATGTGAGCACTTCTGTTACATGTGACAGTGATGAGTAGAGCTTCATGGTCATAAATAAATTAGGACAAATCACATTCAGCATTGCCACAACTATTCATGACAAAACTTCAGCCATACTTAAATGCAGATAATATAAGTAAGTTTAACTGATGCTGTCAGTCCTGACTGCTCATTCTGTTGTCTGGTTTTGTTGGGTTTACTGCATACTAATTTCAGTCACAGGACTATTTGGAGACATGTACCGGGCCCTAAAGGATGTACTGGCAGTCTGAAAGACAGAAGCAACTTTATGACTTAAAGAAAAATTTAAATGCCTCTTACAGAGCAGAGACGGAAAGGAGGGATGGTGCATGGGGGTTTGAAAGCTACCTCTGGTTTAGAGACCTGGTACAATTCAGCATTAAACACCTCAACAGAGAACTGGAAAGAAATGTGACTACATTTAACTCGATGACTCTGCTTTTCCTCATCTTCCACTGCTCATAATGGAGAAGGTACTTTCCCCGCAGAGTATCCATAATCCAAACATGAATGAGTTTGCTCAGGCAAACTATCCTCAGCTGCTTACTTCTGCATTTTGTGCAGAATTTAGATAGCAAGCCCCACTACATAAGCCGTGCAAAGCAAACAGTACGTTCCTCTGTGGGGCTGGATAGTTCAACCATAATTATCCTTTAGTGTCTGCTCAGAAGACCACAACATTCCTTAAAGCCAAAATCTTTAGAAAGTTTAATCTTCTCAAAATAGGAAGTGAGATATACCATAGCCGATAACTGTTTGGTCCTCCTTTTTAGTTTTCATGTAATTGAAGTGTATAGAAATAAACCCCATACTCTCACGTAGAAAGTAAAGCTTTATTTCACATTACTCCATCTGTTCACTGACTTTGGTGGATCTTGTGCAAACAGAGAAAAAAATGTATCCCACAGAAAAATGTATTGTCTGAGAGTTTGAACTTGCTAAGCCCTTTATATTTTCAAAAATATTCTGTAGATAGCACAGGAACTCTTTAAAAAGCCATGTCTCACACTACTTAGAAATGCAAAGGTACAGACATTTTAATTTTTTTATCATGCGTTCATGGGACAAATAAATAATGATGAAGAATTGCAGATATTCATTTGGTTGTTTTTCTCCTCGGGAGACAACCTCTAAAATGACAAAAGGCACCCCCCCATACATAGGTTAGAGCTGGCTACGTTAGTGATGCAGTCAAACGCAGTGAGCCCGGGCAGCGCTTTGTGCCCTTGGTATTAGCCTACTCATCCCCGCTCTCTGCAGCATCAGGCACCTTAACCACATCTGCAGCCGCTTGCATAAGTGCTGAGAGTCACCCTTAAAAAGAAGGCATGGTGAAAGCACACACACTGAAGATCCTCCTCAAGATACTTAAATAGTTCTGACAGACCCTGTACTACTGCTAGTGACACAAAAATACACAGATCACCTACCATGAGAAAAAGAAAAGGAGGTAACTACCCAGGAAGGACAATGTTTTGTTGCTATGCACACCTAATTTCTTTCTAAAAATGAGAAAAAATTACACAATGAAGTGCAGCTGGCCCAATCCAACTGTTCTACTAATGCAGTAGCAGTAAAGTTATCTGTAATTCTGGCATAATAAATTCTTTCACATATCTGTAAGTGCTAAAATGTGTATTTTCCCAAACACTCTGTTTTCCTGGACTACGACACTCCAAGAATAGCACATTCGTCCTGGCCATCTTTATGAGAAGGCTCTCTCTTCAGTTTGGGGATTTTGGATAAGCATCTGCTTATTCTATAGTCAGTTGAAAACAGACACAAAGATGGTTAGACCTGATGCGCATCTAGTTGCCAAAAATTATCAAAATGTCAGCCCTACTAAGGCCTGACTATCTGACATCTGTTTCCTTGGGAGGCAATGTGTGTTGCCTTCAGTTCTACTTCTGCTACAGAGTGGGAAAGCACTGATGAGGTTAGTTACATGCCGGTCTTTGGGCAGTCACAGTGACAATGCTTGCTAAAGCCCAGCTGATGGTTCCTGTGCCAATTCCCTGGGGACAACAGCAGCAGTGCAGGAATGTGTGGGATCCTCCTCACTTGGTTTTTAGCACAACCATATAGAGGAGATTTACTGGAGGAGGTGAGAGCTCACCCCAGTACACCTCTTCCCGTTACCACCAGGATCTTCACTGTGCAGCTGTGAACGAGCTGGGCACACCTTTCGCCTTTCCTCCACAGGCTCATATCAAACTGTCTTGCGCCATGTGGCAGCAAAAAAGTATCCACTCCATCACAGAAGCCTTCAGAGATGAAGAGTAGCAACATTAATATTCCATACTCCAGTCAGAAAGTCTTTAGGAGGCAGTGGATGCAAGGTGATGGCAGCGCGGCTGTGTCCCAAGGGAGGGAGAGCCCAGGGCACAGTTGCATCTGCCCCAGCTGGTGCTCTCGACTCTCTTGGGAGTACTCTGGCTGTCCGTTCTTCAAGTGACAAAATTGTGCAACTTTGCGATGAAACGTGTATCAATAGAAAGTATGCAACCTATTCTGGCCACATATATTTGTGGTGCTCTTGGTCAGAGGCAAGTGAATTATCTTCTTCTTTAGCTTATTCTGCTTCATCATCTTAGTACTATCCATAGCATCCTCCCATCAGTTTGCTTTACCCCTGCCCAGTCTTCCAAGACAGTGAATAATCTGGTTTACCATATGGACACATTGTGTAAAGCAGAAGCAGCACTGCCTGAGCACAGGAGGCACCAAAAAATATACTCGACTGTACTAACACAAGACAGACAAGCACTCAGCACTACAGGACGGAAACTATCTCACCCTGCCCGGTCCATATAAGTGCTGCATATGAAATAAAGTTTTACAAAATGTTCACACTTATTTTAAGACTTCTGCAAGAGTCCCTCAGTCTTGCCCACGTTGCTGCTTTTCACAGCTTCTTGGAAACCTGGACCTGGCGTCTTCACGGGACTATACAAGACTTAGACTAATTTGCCATTAGTACATTGTACATTTTCAGTACAAACTTGGGTTACATTTCTGTGTCCTAAACTGAGACCTTTGCCTATCAGGTCAAATGAGCAAATTTCAAATGCAGTGGGTACTCCGCATTATTCCCAGGAAGGACACATCTTTCCTGCACTAAAATCCTTTGTGCATTTCCAAGTAACAGTCTCATGAGGCACATGGATAGCTGGCTAAATCAAAGACAGTGAGTCAGTGCAGGGGGGAGAGATGGAGTCACCATTACCACCACACGACGCGGTATGAGATGGACAGTGACTCGTGTGGCAGAGTAAGAGCCAAGGGTGAAACCTGCACTGGGCGGAAGGCAGAGGTAGACCTCCCGCTGATTTCACGGGGGTCGGCATTTCCCCCCTTGCACCTGCGAGAGTGGGCCTTGGTCACCCGTGTCTGCTGGATTGTGAACTGGGAGTTCTGCACGCAGATGGGTTTCAGAGCCAGTTTGCCAACAGATGCCACCGAGCGAGCGCTTCATACGAAGGGAAGCAGCAGCGTGAGTAAAGGGAGAGAGCGAACTGACTTTGGTCAACTCTTCTGTCGCATTAGTATTTTAAAAGACCATCTACACAACCAGGAAAATTTAATCTAGAAGAGACAATGCTGTGGTACAAAAAGTTTATTTAGTCACGATTTTGTAAACATATGAGGTAAATTAACGTTTACATCAACTTGTTTCTTACAGAATTTAATACACAAGGCACTTCTTTGAAGACAGCACTTTTAACTGTTTTTTAGCTGGTTTTATTGTTATTACAAGTTCCCGACGGCCCAGAAAACTCATTGCATTTGTTGTCAGATTCTGTCATGTAAAAGACAAACATCCGGTAAGCAACAAGAAAGCTCAGAGTAAGCTTTCTTACGCTTCACAACCCTTTAACTGTGAGAAACAGCATCAGTGGGAATAGGAATATATTCTCCACTTTAAAATATGTTCACATATCTTGCATAAGTCTTCAAGGACTGAAACTTCTGGAATTTGATTGGCATCTTACAACAAACTTAAAATGCAAATCTACAATTTTGTTTTCACATCAGTGGTTTTTTGCTTATGCAAATAGTCCCATTACCTTTAATGGCCTTATTTGCAAGAGTAAAAATAACTTGCATGAAATCCTATTTGCAGGCTCAGAGTCATATTTTTAGGTAGAAAGCAAAACATCTATCTTTTGTAAAATCTTCTACAGTAACAGTGCAGTGTTTCTCCACAAGGATTTTGTTTGGAATTTTAAACCAGGCTGTAAATTTAGCTCTTAAAGGACATATGTCACAGCTAGTTTTTTGTCATTGAACCTCTAAACACACAAGAAAGCAGATCAATAATAATGAGCCTTAATTCATTTGGTAATAATTGAGTTTATGATGAGAAGTATTTTTTTCCATAGTGTGCTCCCTCTATAGCCAGCTCTCATATTATAAATATACAGAGGAAAATGATATTATAGATCAGTGATCAAGTTAAATTGTCTTTAATGGTACTGCCTTATGTCTGAAGAGTTCCTGTGTTGTAATAAGACATTTCTCTCTTAGGTTTAACATATTGGCAGAGTCATTCTTTTATTTCTTATACAAATGTAAACTTAGAAAACAGTTTATTTCATCCAAATGTGCAATCTGAATTCAAAACCTGAATGTAAACTTCAGAAAATCAAAATTACAAGAGCACACTTTTCACAAGAAAAATCAAAGTAAATGAAACAAAAACATTTGGAATTAAATAAAAAAAAAAAAAAAACCCAACCCAAAACAAAACAAAACAACCCAGCCTGTTCAAATCCATGGTGTTAGTGTCTGTATTAAATAAAAAGACCTGGGGGCTCAACGCTCTGCTTCTGCAGACTGTTGTCACCCATGTGAACTCAGTGAAATACAACAGTTTGTATCAGCTGAGGAGGTGGTCCCATGACTAACCTAAGTACTGATCTGATTTTTAAAGCTTGTTTAAATTATTGTACTGATCCTACACTTACATATTCATACCAGAAAATAATCTCAAGAGCTGCAAAATGTCAGACGTTTAATTAGCTCTATGTGCATTATGAACGACAAAGATACTGAGCCAAATCAATCCCTGGTACCGCTTTGTACACAACTGGCTTCCAAATGACACCAGAAAAGAACATAATTCATCTGCTTTTTCAGTACATGTTACCAATTTTCAAGAAGCTATGGTTTTTCAATGCCAGCAGGGACCAACAAATTCAAGGAGCACTTTTTTATCTATGAAAAAACGAGAGATTGATTTTCATAGATAAAATATTCCACTTCAATAAAGGGAAGGTTCTAGCAGGCTGCCTTAATTTAATCAAAATACAAAGAGAAGAAAGGTGGGCTTTTAAATTGTCTATACTTTTTTTTTTAAATTAACTGACAGCTGCACTAATTAAAAAAGCTCAGTGATAGAAGACAGATCAACTGTGCCCATGGCCAAGAAACTATGTATTTATATGCAATGCAGATATATTTTTATTATATCTCTGTGAAACTATTATGAAAAATGTACTAATGAAATCAGTGATTTGGAAAATCTGTTTCATATCATCGTTGCAGTTGGAAGGGACCTCTGGAAGTCATCTAGCCCAACCCCCTATGCTCCAAGCTGGGTCAACTAGTACCAGTGAGTTGACTTACTGCAAAAAGAGTAGCACATCATACACCTGGTAACTTGTTCAAGGAGTATCTTTTTTTTTTTTCTTCCAGTTTTCTCCTTCTCTTTCCCATAGCTTACCTTAGTTGTTTGGTTTGTTGGGTTTTTTTACCTTCAAGTAAGAGAGAGAACAATTTTCCCACAATCATTCTACTCAAAGAGCAAAAATGGGGGTGGGGGGGGAGGATGTTCAGTTTGCTTAATATCAGGCATGATCCTGTTCTGACACGTTTTTGCAATAACTTACCTACTGGTCTCATGTTAGGTGTGTGTAGAAGATCTTTCAGGGTTGTGGCTTGAACAGCCATATGACCAGTATCATTTGCTACCAGCTCCCTCTTTGGAATTAATTGATGCGGAAGAGTAAACAACTTGGAAATTAGGAGATTATTTTTGCCAACAGACACTGTTCTTCAAGTTAGTTGGTGTTTGTACATATTTTCTAGAACTATGGAAGTCTGCATAGTTATGCTTTAATCATAGCATGTTGAATTCAGTGATCATTCATGAGTAAAGATTAATTAAAGTACTCAAAATTAGCTATACCAGTTAGAATTTTTTTCAACAAATCCAATCCCAGATGCGATGTGGCAACTAAAAGCAGTTGTAAGCATTAAGGGAGAGTTCTGCCAAAACAGTTACCCGAGCTTAAATGAAGAAACAGCTACTGAACTCCAAATGAAATTGTAGGTAACCGAGAAGCCTGACACTGTATAGTTATGTGATGAAACTTAAGCTGATCTTAAAAATGCAACCTGTGAGTTGTAGCTTTGCTTTCCCAGACCAGCACTGCTTGGATGCGGAGGCTGCCCTGTCAGGTTTCTCTTAGGGGTTGCAGTAGAGTTATGTTTCTCCCCCTGAGCGTCACCTAACAGGAAAAATGATCTTTTACAGCTTTCCAGTAGTTACTCTGCCTGAAAATACCATATATTCCTCAAAAGCACTTGAAATCTCTGCAGGTCTAACCACACACATTAACTTGAAAAGGGCAGACTAGGTATCAGCTGATCCTAAATTAAATCTATATCTCTGTTAATTTTTATATACAATATGAACGCAATCCTGCAGGACACACTCTGTGAGGGGTGTACTAAAGTAAGGACTGCAAGATTCAGAGCTCCATCAAACAAGAAGTCAGTTTTGCTCTCAGGCGTTGACATAAAAAAGCACGTATTCCAGGTGGTCTGGTTTATATAAATACATTCCAGAGAGACTGTGACTTCATTCTTCAGAAACATAAAAGAAAATATAGCCCATGAATTTTGATGTACTAAAATACAGAGATGCATATTGCATTATTTCAGCAATATAATTACTTGGCATTTAGCAAAACTTATAAAACTGCTACTATTGATGCTAGTAAATCTAAAAATTTGGAGTGTTAAACTCTGCCTTTGTTTACATCTAGGCAACTTTATCAAATTTAGCTAAGTTGAGTACGGTTACATGGATAGAAGAGAAAGTAGAATTTAGCTTTTAACTTTCTTGCAGAAAGTGTTTTTATGGCTTATAACACAGAAAATTCACGAGAACATGCCTCAAGCTGAACATCTAATAGTAAATATCTTTATTGTACTAATGTGCATTGACTTTTAATGCAGTGTCTGCCTCCAAGATCAGTGGCAGCAGACTTTTCCTCACCTGGTTCACCACAAGCAGGTCAAGGAAGTCATGAGACAACGTGCCCAAGGGTTGCACAACAGTGCCTCTGATCATGAGAAACTCTTTGTGTCTAGTCAGAAAGCAGTAAAAATAAATGTTTAGTCTTGAGTGGTGGGAATATATTTTAACTGTTGCATAAAATAAACACATTCAGGAAAACGTTTAACAGCAGAGACAACTGGCAATTGTAACTATTTGCTACAGAGTGACCCTGCTTTGCCTGAGTAAGGACTGCGCTGCCAGGCCAAATACTTTGAAGATGCTAAGGGTTATCCCAGTGTGTTTGACTGCTCTTCTCCAATTACAGTACTTTTGATTTCTAGCAGCAATAGGACCGACTCTGAGCTTCAGTTCTTTTGGCTTTTGCTTAGAACAGAAGTTGGGCCTAATCCTGCACTCCTTTTGTACCCAAACTCTCCTGAGCCTTATCAGGCATTCAAAATTCTGACTAATGTCTGTGAGAGTACTTGTTACAAAGGAAGGAAGGACAGAGCCGGTTGGAAGGAAAGCTGCACCTTAGAAAAAAGTACCCAGTCCTTTCCTCCGCTATTTTTAAGGGAAACGCACAGTTTTCAAAAGCAGGATTTTAATGTCTTCATCTAAGGCCCCAAATCTACATTCCTTCTGGCTCCCAAAACTCCATGCAAATGTTAAGTTTAGCTTGAATAAGGCCTGCAAGATCCATCCCTAAATCTTGCTCCTTGTTAAATTGAATGGAAATTCTGCAAGTGACTTCAGTGGGATCAGAACAGACCCTTCAGTCACTGCATGTTGCCCAGATATTTTACCCACCTTTTCTGCAACACAGTATTGTCTAAATCTGTTTTCACTGACCTGTAAGACATTACAGATTGTTGTTAAAGGAAAAGGTAGAACACAACAGGAAATATTGTTGCTTTGGGAATTTTACCATTAGTAAGTTTCTTTCCCCTTACATTTTCTTGTAAGATCAAAGATCAAACTAAAATTATTAAGTACACAGTCAAGAAACTTTAAACCTACAGATCAAAATTATTCTCAAAATGTTCAAATACTTAAAAATATGCACTCAAGTTTACTTCTAAAAAGCATTTTTCCAACAAACTTAAGCTGATACCTAATAGTCTAAAATGCAGAGCTGTACTTTACCCTATTGTTTGTCCACGGGCAACGTATGGGGCCACAATGTATTGAAATCATAATCCTTGCTTTCTGAAGAGAAATTGTTCTGTGTAATAATTTCTGAGGTGTGGTTTAAATTCCTGTCCTCCTCTAAGCAATTTCAGACGTCATCTAAAATTATAATCAAACATGCTCAAACATATTTGTGGGCTTAAAAACATGGTGTGATCATAGTCGGCAAACACTGGATAGAAGGTCAAACCGAACACTTCCTAACAGGTCAAGAGTAAAAACAAATTATAGAAAGATGAACCTCAAAAATCTATTACAGGGGTTTCCTAAACTTTGCCCGGCCGAGGACCACATTGGTGATTTGCCATGAGCACAAAGGCTTCATGAATTCATGTATATGGAAGAGAATGACTCACCTTTGGTATGACAAGTTGGTCCATAGAGACGACAAGTGCCAATAGGCAATATGCCACCCTGATGTTTGCCATAGGGCTACGTAACATTTAAGAGGAAGAAAATACGTCATTGCATCTGCTCATGTAGAGCTTATGTGAAAAAGGGTGGAAGTGAAGGCAAGGGCAAAAGGGAGATGATGGCCAGGCACGCGGGCATTAGGGATATTAACATTGTTCTCAGATGAAAGTCAGTCTCGGGGCACATGACCAGATACCATTACCACCTGTTACCTGTGCAGGCCTTCCCTATGGCTGCCCTTGGGAGATTTACCACAGACATGAAGGAAAGTGGGGTTGGCCCCCTGGCCCACGGGCTGCGATTCAGCTACCCCTGACCTATTAGAAAATGTTGGCATTTTTCCCCACTACAACTCACAGAGTGCAAAAACAGCAAGCGTCAAAGTTTGAAACCCAGACCTTCCCACCCACGCCAGGCCTGGCCTCCCCGGGCAGCTCCCCTGCCCACTCTGTCTTCCATCACCTGCTCCTCTGAGCAGAGGCAACCACACTACACGGCCAGGTCGTCTGACCTGGCTCTGCAGCTGCTCGACTTACTGGCCCTGCTCAAGCGTCGTGTGTCTACAAGCAGCGGTGGCTCATGCATCTCCACGGTGGTGCAGGCAGCTGAGATGGGCCGTTCCTCTGACAGCTCCTCCTCACCCTCCACATCCCACTTGCTGCCACTTGCCCCACTCAGGCTGGTGCTGCTGCCGCTGTTGGCCGCAGCAACAGGAGGCCCAGCTGGGGGTGGGAGTAGCTGCTCCAGCGGCTCTTCCTGCTCGGGAAGGGGATGCCGGACACTGCTGGGAGTAGTGGAGCCTGCCGAGCTGGAGGGCACCTTCCCCTGCTGCTCAGCTGCCATGTTGACCCAGTTCTGCCCGGCCGCTAGGATATGGCTGTTGCTGTTGAAGTAGTTGATGACAGCTGGTGTGGGCGTGGGTGTGGGGATGGGAGTCGGGATGGTGACGGGAGTAGAGACAGGCGTGGGAGTCACAGCACGGCGCCTCTCCTCAGGAGCTGATGGAGCAACAGGGTAGCTGGCCATGGAGGCTGTGTTGGATGGGGGCCGTGGTCTTGGAGCAGCCGTAGCATAATACGGTGTCATGGTCACTGGGGCCAGCAGCGGTGTGACAGCACGGGTGTCAGGCAGAACAGGGGGGGGCGCAGCAGTCGTTACTACCACGGGTGGTGCTGGTGGTGGAAGGGCAACAGGTTTGGACTCCCCTGTTACCATGACTGGTGTCATTGTTGCAACAGGCATCTCAAGGCTGTACCGGCTTGTCATGCCCTGCTTAAGCTTCTTCCACCCCAAGTGATATATTTCAAGCATGTTCAGCAGCAGGGAGACAGAGGCCACCACCAACATGAAGATGATGAAGATGGTCTTCTCAGTGGGCCTTGAGATGAAGCAGTCCACAGTATGTGGGCAAGGTGAGCGGCTGCACTGGTAGACTGGCTTTAGCTCAAAGCCATATAGGAAGTATTGGCCCACAATGAAGCCCACCTCAAACAGTGTCTTGAAAATGATGTTGAAGACGTAGGTACGGAGCAGGGCACCCCCCATACGGATTCTACCACGTTCATCACGGATCGGGAGCTTCTCCTTCCCCTTTTTGCCAAGAGGATCCTTGATGTTATTGCTGCCTCCTCCACCACCAGATGCTGCTGCTCCTGGGTAGTTGCTGTCTTTGACGTTTCCCTTCTTTTTTAGCTCTTCTTTCTCTTTCCTCTTCTCCTCCATGCGTACAATGTGCAGCACATGGCCCAAGTAGATGAGGGTTGGAGTGGAAACAAAAATGATCTGCAGCACCCAGAAGCGGATGTGAGAAATGGGGAAGGCTTTGTCATAGCAAACATTTTCGCAACCAGGTTGCTGAGTGTTGCATGTAAAGTCTGACTGCTCGTCTCCCCAGACCTCCTCAGCAGCAGCCCCCAGCACCAGTATCCTGAAGATAAACAGTACCGTCAGCCAAACCTTGCCAATAACTGTGGAGTGCTCCTGTGCATTCTCTAACAGTCTCCCCAGAAAGCTCCAGTCACCCATTGTTTCAGATCTCTAACCTACAATAAGAACATTAGAGCAATTAGAGCAATGTTAAAAAAATCTTGTAATTACACAATGCCA
Source organism: Aramus guarauna (assembly GCA_013400195.1). Lineage (NCBI taxonomy): Eukaryota > Metazoa > Chordata > Aves > Gruiformes > Aramidae > Aramus > Aramus guarauna. Next base: position 30,983 of record VXBL01007948.1, on the reverse strand, counting down.
GGGCAGAACAGACTGATGCTCAACAAATGACATTTCTGAAGGGCACGTTGTTTTGCAGAATATTGCGCACCTGTGTTAAGAACTACATAACCCTGTGACCATGCAGCCATAGGTTTTGGTGAGCACAGAAGTGGGATGTTCAGTGCTTTGACCTAGCCAATACAGATTTAAATGTCTATACACAATAACAGGCAAGAAAGATTCATAACCAGAATTTCTACATGATTTAAATATTTTAAAAACATGATTTCTCTGTTTCCTCCACCTGAGATGCCTCTAACTGTTCTTGCCTTTTTTTAGAAAAGAACAGATGGAAGTCAGTTCAATTAAACAGAATATTCCTACGATTAATGTAACTGCACTTGTATCAGAGTGTGTTACAAAGTTTGCCGAACTCTAATCATTTTATTGTTATCAGGACTTATTTACTCCAGCATTAAGGAGGTCAGTAATGTCCCAGGTCTCTGCTATTTTCATACTGTATAAACACAGAAAAATAATTACTCAAAACCTATGGAATTTACAGTTTAATTTTGGAATGTGTACACCACCACCAAGCATGTTCTCAAAGCCTACTCCTGTTTAAGTTTGTTTATTTCTAAAAAGACAGAATTATTTGAACAACTTGAAATATCAGGAAGAATTAGAAATTCTGAGAGGAATGGTGGAAAGGTTTCTATGCCATTTCCCCTTCTGTCCTGCCAGTTGATGTTACTGAACCACATGTACTGCAACATTATTTAATAAACAAACAACTCAAGGGCACTTCAGCAACTGTGCACAGAGATTTGCTTGGAGGAATAAAATTATATCCTATGACCTTACTTCTATAATAATTAACTGGCATGTATTCTCAGTAGTTTCCACCAATTCACATATGATGGGCTTTCCATGTTCAATTCTAGGCAGTGACACAACTTCTGATTTGGAAAGGCTTAAAGTATAGGATTTTTTTTAAGATCAGATTCCTCACAAGCTGCCTTCAGTTGAGAAACAAGCTATTATCTGCTCATATCACTTCTGTTATCCTTGTCCTGTTGCTAATTGGAATATATGTAAGAATACTGGAAAATATGTAAGAAGTATGTTTCATTCTCATAATGAACACTGGTCTCTTTTATATGTCAACCTTCAACTGAGAACAAAACACAAAACTTTACTTTCAGCTAACTTCAATACTTTCAGAAATACTTAGACCATAGAATCACAGAATGGTTTGGGTGGGAAGGGACCTTAAAGATCTTCTAGTTCCAACCCCTCTGCCATGGGCAAGGACACCCTCCACTAGGCCAGGTTGCTCATAATTATAAAACATTTTGCATGCAAAAAACCACTATCATCAGAAAAGACTGATTATCCTCTCGCTTAAAAATCTCAGAATATTTGACAAATGTAACTGAATTACACTTTACTCTCTTTATTTTTATACTTCCTGTCCACATACCCATGTGTCTTACAATTCCCAAGAAGAAAAAGTGTTCACCATTACAGGTAGGAATTTACCATGAGAAAATGTACTGTTCCTGGTATTATATTTACTGTGATTTCCAACAATGATGTCACTGCTTTTCCACAGGAAGCATTTCCAAAGTCTGTACTGAACTTCTTTCAGGCTCTTAGTTAAGGTAATTAAAGAAATTAAAGTTATTTCAGTTACTTTTTTTATAATTTGATTTTACTATGAGTCAATGAAATACCTGGAACTGCAGAATAGTATACTTTCACACAAAAAGAAACACCACACCCATTAGTATTTTGCATTTTTGTAAATCCTGGAATAGTAATTCATTTTTTATCCCCACAAAGTTAATTCAACAAAAACTCCCCCTAAAAAAAACCAGATCTTTGGTATTCTACAAGAAGACATTCTCTTTAATGCAATTGAATTATTTTTCCAGCATAGCATGACAAACTGCAAATGATGGCATTAACAATGAAATATCAATTTTATGTAGTAATGTCCCTGGTCCTAAAATAAATTTTAATCATTTTTTTTTAAATATATTTAGATTTTTTTTTAAGGAGTGTATTTTTTCCCCTCTTAAAATAGTAACCCCAAACAGAATAAATGTTGTTAGAATATAAATTTTAATCATTCCTAATTTTTTTGTTTAGATTTGTTTTTGTTTAGATGATTTTAAAATTTAATCCTCAATCTTATTTTTATGATGTTTACAATATTTTGGATGGTGAAGTAATTTTAACCTTGAGAAATATTAATTTTTCAGGGAATAATGAATGAATTTTGTATCTTTTTTACTCAAAACCATTTGAAGATATACTCAGTTTAGTTCCATCTTTGGACAGAACTAAACTGTTGTTTTGAAATGTTCTCATTTTGAGCTGTAAAGTTTGTTATGTAGAAAAAGCAAAATGAATAATGTGGTATTTGATGGATTAAAGAAGTTTAGTTAATCCTAAATCCTGTATTTCATTTCTCTGCTGTATTTTGCATTATTCTGTGCCTCTCCATTCAGTTCTCTCTGCCTTGCTCTTTGTTTTCTATCCAGATCAAGCAAAATAGGCAGCTCAGATAATAAGTAGTCAAAGTTACCATTTGTTCTTTTGTTACTAATATTTGTAATAGAAAGTCTATTAATCAGCAAAACTTAGCACATTAAATCTTCTTTATTTCATTAATTATGGTCCATTTTCAGCATGGCTGCTGTTACCCTTGCTTCAATGGCACAGAGGCCACACACTGTTCTTCATAAAGACAGATATTAGCTTCTATTGTTTAAAAAAATGAAGTTCATCTGCCCTCACAAAAAAATTATAACCCCTGCAATGCAAGGTGAACAGAGGTAGCAATCTTTTTTTTTCCCTATAGGCACACTATAGTATATCTCTTACGGAGATCAATAGGTTATGCTGACTACAATAAAAGTAGGATTTTTGTGCTTTTCTAAAGAATTATCTAGTGATTAGTGGAAGAAGAAAAATTTGTAAAAAGTAAAGGAAAAATGACAAATAATACCATCTAATTTATTCTCAAACATACCCCATTCACTAATATTACTGAAGATTTTTTTTTCTTTTTACTACAGACCAACAATGCCCAGGCTGAAATAATTCAGGACACCACAGACGTGACATGATGCATTTCTCAAAGGATACACTTTTAAAAGCTATTCTAATGCTTACATTAATTAAAAGATTTATTTCTGTATTAAAAGATTTATTTCTGTATATCAGAGCCTGAAAATTCATCCTGTGCACAAAGCATTTAAGCAGTGAGCAGATACTTCACAGCATCTTAACTGTACAGAGGTGAAAACCTCTGTGTTTTCATCTTAGTATGAATTGCAGTAATCATTGCCTTCACTACAAATGTGTATAACCCATACATAAATATGGGAAGGACATACCTTCCAAGGGCAATGCAAAGATATATATCTCCACTGGCTGGAGGGTTCTCAGAAATCCAGGTCTCGTATCTTTTTTCAATGTCAATATATTCTCCAGTGAGTCATTCTTAAAGCCAACATAACTCATCCAAAAAACACATCAACAATTTTAAAGGAGTGCCTTGATACAAATAATGATTAAATGACATCAAACAAAACCAGAGGGCTCACAGAGCTCACAGAATATTTGAGTTGTCACCATTAAGTTCAACAATAAAATACCTAAATCTAAATTTGAACAGCCACAACTCAGTATTCTAGCTGAGAACAATTCCAAGCTTGCTTTTGTACTATTACATAAACCTCAGCTGTACAGTGCTACTGTCAGCACTGCTGAAATAGAGCTAGGCAACTGTTAAACCCTAATCTTACATACGGATTGTGAAAGAAGATATTTTTTCTTTCCGTGCTTGGAAAAAATGTAGATTAAGAAATGAAACATCTTTATCTGTATTTCATGACATTCATGCAGAAATACCCGCCAGGGAATGACCGAGAATCTGTCTCAGAAAACAACCCAATTCAATGGTATGAAAAGCAAGGGCTTCACAAACCTTGGGATCATTTAATAAGAACCAGGAATTGTATATTGCTTGTGTCACTTAGAAAATCATTCCTCTGAGATAAATATTGAAAAAAGGGACAGTTCATAAAAACTGGCATGGCATTCTGTTTAAGAATCAATATTGTGCCATTAAATACTAAGACTAAATGCACAAATACACTTTGTGGATGGGGTGTGCATGTGTTTGTATGTATGTGACAAAGAGAACAAGCAAGAGAGAGAATAAATTTTAAAAGCTGTGATGTCATATATCCCTCTACAGGAAAGAAGTAATTATTATCTTGCATCTGTAAACTTGCCAGTTATTATTTCTATTTCTGATGACATCACCGAAGAGGTTCATCACTAAGTATCAAGTGTGTGAAATACAATGTTTTAATTATTTATAATTTTATTAAAATCAGAATAGTTTTATTTATAATTTTACTCATATATGTATATGTTTATGTACTTATATACATAGATGCAGGCATACACACACACAAATAACTACACAGCTATGTTACATGCATTACCAGATTATGACTCCTAGTATATTTATGATTTTATTACACTGGTATATCTTAAAAATGTCCCTTAGCAATTATTTTAAAACCTAACATGTCCTTGTCTGAATACGATTTCTTAAATTCAGTCCACATTTTATTTCATTTCTTGTGACAGTCTCAAATCTTGGGATTTAGATTTTTATCTTCAAAACTATCTAGATTTTACAAACCAATATGAGAAAAAAATGCTGTTAAAAGAGAAAACAACTTGCAATATTTCCTATGTTTTTACGCTAAACAATCAGGAATCTCCATTATTACTAGGTTTTTAACTCCACTAATTTAAATCTGATAAAAGTAGTCACCCTGCACAAAGTTTGCAGCATGACCATGTCATTCCACCCAGACTGACAGATGTGAAGGGACAGACTGAGCTACTATGTTTTCCAGTGAAACCTAATGATATTTGTTCATGTACATAAATATGAAACACAATGGTTAAGGTTTCATAATTCACTTTATAAACCTGCTTAAATGAGGACTTGAAAAATACCTTTCTTCTTGTTCACAGTGTCATACTTTCAGACACATCTCTTGCCATTTTCATTGTATTTTAAACACTTGTTAAAAATTAATGCCTTAAATGATCTTGTTATTACCTTAAACTTACTTTACTGCTATGGAGCCTCTTCCTTAAATCCCAGGCAAAACTTCGCTTGACTTCTTCTTGACTTCACTTGACCTCTGAGTGAAAGTTTGGCCTGAGTAAAGGAAAAGTGCAAGGAGCGCAGGGCTGAGCCCAGGAGAAGAGCTACACCCCACCTGTTAAACTCCTCTGTTCCCTGGCATAACAAACCTTTGCTCTGATTTGCTAGTCACAGGAGAAAAACAGGAACAAAAAGTAACCCCTTTTCTCCCCCACAAAACTCAAATGCCATCTTAGAACTCTACATCGGAACTAAAAGACGGTGACTTACCAATAAATCCCTGAAAGGTGTGAAGGGCGTGGAGCTACCAGGGGACTACAGAATAGCCGTCAAACATGAGGGCAACAGTCCCTACATCCCAAGTGAGTGAAGCATGAATGAGACAGATTTGTCAGGTGCCCACATACGATCAGCCACATGGATCTAAAAACTGCACAGTAAGGAGTGTCCCGCCTCCCGCCCCAGATATACAAAGGAAAGATGAGCCTTTCTGGCGTTCAAAGACTCAAGACCTGTTTTCACTGCAGAGAAGCAGTTACCCCAACAGAAAGGTATCAGTCTGAGGGGACTTCAGGCAAGTTACAGTAACTGCAAGGGAGACAGTGCTATACATCCTATTCAAACTTCTTAACCTATATTTTTGTCTTATGGCAACCATTTAAATCTTTTTCTAATTTAATTCTAAAATCTTCCAGTAGGATTTTCCCTTTTCCCTTTAAATTTCCCTTAAAGGGAAACTCTAGTAGTTCTGGCTATTCAGTTCAATTCCTTCTTCATATCAGTGCCAAAGCCTGAAAGACCTAACACACACTCAGGATTCCTAATAACATCCTAGGCTTATGTGATATCTTCAGTGAGTCAGGGACGAACCTAAATACTCTTCTGATACTCTTTTTGCCTACAGTGGGGGGGGGGGG
>VXBL01007948.1:0-24867 GCA_013400195.1 Aramus guarauna | reverse complement strand
GGGGGGGGGGGGGGGAGAACAAACCACACCACCAAACCAAAAAAAACCTACAAACTTTTCTTGCTTATAACATCAGCAAACTTTTGCCTAATCAAGCTATAAATATCTTCCAAAGAATTCCAAAGAATATTTATTCATCCCAAATACTTTGCATCCCTTGTGAGTCCTAAGTGAACAAGTGAGCAACTGGTATGTTTTTGCTAACTTTTAGAACAGAGTGAGGTAAAAGGCTGGTCAATGCAGGGAGGCCACTTAGCTGTTTTCCCCGCTATCAGGAGAAACTGGTTTTAAGGGCCAGGTAACTCAGAGCTCACCTCAAGAAACATGAGAACTATCTTGGGTTACACTCATGAACTCCGTAATTCTGTAGAGCACCACTTACAGGGGTGAAAGCACTTCTAGCTCTGCTTCATATTTAGGATTTAACTTTACTCCCAGTAGAAAACTGGCTCAAAATGCACATAAATGTTCAAATGTTAGTGGTAAGAAAGAAATTACATGGCCCCACACATGCACACCGGGGTGGGCAACATCTGCAACAATCCTGGACACAAACAGTATGTGGTGTTTCTCCCTTCACTGCAATTTTCTGAGGTATTATGTGAGGTTTGGACACTTGTCCCTGCCGCATCAAGCTCAGTTATCAGTCCCATCTGCGAGCACCGCTGCCGGCAAACGGTTCCCTCCCTGGGACAGGAGCAGCGGACACTCACACCAGGGTCCCTCACGGAGGCATTTAAAGCAGTAACGGCCCTTTCTACTATTCCTCCTCAGCACGATGCGCAGAACTCGGCCTCGTCCTGCCCTTCCCCGGCGCCCAGCCCAGAGCCGAGGGGCACGGCAAACGGGCACAGGCCCCAGCAGGCCCCCGCGTCCCGCCCCCAGCGCAGGCTCCAAGTCCCCTCCGGCGCAGCCCCCCTCCCCGGGCTGCGGGCCCGTGCCCTGAAGCTGTCTGCCGAGCGGCACAGCTCAGGGTCGCTATACTTACGCTTTGCGGGAACAAGGCTATTTTAAGTAGCAAAAGCTTAACTCGTTCAGAAGAGTCCAGACAGTGTTGGCGCATAGCTCATTTAATTGGAGGGGAAAAGAAGTCCCCAAACTTTGCTCGGGCTACGGAAAAAAGTGGCGGAGAATGGTGCAGGGGCAGAGCGGGACGCGCCGGGAGGCCGGTGCCCAGCGCCCTACCTTGCTGCCTCGGCTGGCAACGCGCCCCTCGGGCGGCCGGCTGCCCACAGCCCGCCTGTAGCAGGGGACCTCTGACGGCCTCCCCTGTAGGCACCGGGCACCCGTACCTCCCTCTCTCCCCTCCCCTTGCCCGCCTCCCACAGCGGGCAGAGCTGACAGCTTCACACGCAGCCCCTTCGCAGGGGCTGCGGGCCGGGCTGGTGGCCCCGTCTCCTCACCCGAGAAGCTCTGAGCGGAGCGACCGGGGCGTTTGCCCTTCTCTCCCTGGCTTTTAAAACGTTGTCACTGTGCAGATAATCCATCCTCCTGAGATGGTGGGATTTCCTGAGAAATACCCAGCTCCTTCCTCCGAGAGGATAAAACCCCTCCCGCGGGGGTTTCCACTCGCCACGCAGGGCTCCGCTCGAAGGCAGCGCGGAGGGAGCCGCCACCTGCACGCCCCCCGTCAAACGTCGCCTCCTGCTCCCCCTCAGACACGGCGGTCCTGGCCGGGGCGCGGCTGCCGGCACTGTCTGCCGCACCTTGAGGGCCGAGGAAAAGGGCTCACGGCCCAGGTGCCCTCCCGCCCAGCGCGGAGCTGCAGGAAGGAAAACGCGCCTCCAAGCGAGGGTCTCCCACTCTCTCACACACACTCCCGCTCTCTCACACACACTCCCGCTCTCTCACACACACGCTCCCGCTCTCTCACGGGGCGGAGCAGCGCCGCCCAGTGGCGGCCGCGCGCCCCTCTCGCGGCCCGGCTGTTGGCGGGCTCCTAACGGCTGGCCGGAGCCGGTTGGCTTCAGCGGAGAGCTTCTATACAGTTCCCTCACTGTCCGTAAATCTTAAAGGAGAGAAACCCACTGTCATCCATGAGGTCTTAGATATATTTTTCAGCAAAAAAAAAAAATAAAAAAAAAGACCAAACAATAAAAAGTTCTTCACAGAAAGGAAGGGTTTTTTCCTGAGAGGAGGTAAACTTTGGTGCTGCTTGTGTGTCTTGTATGAAGAACCCCAAAGGGCTGCCAGCCCCGCGAACCGGGGTGCTTCACCGGTGGTGGCTACTGCCCTTCGGTCAAGGCAGATCCTTTGGTTTTCAGAGTGAAGGCAGCATTGCATCAACTCTTTGCAATAGTTCAAGACACTTGTCAAATTTTATAAATGACAAGCCTGTGTCTTCCAAGTTTGAGAGCCTATACCTGGGACTGAGCCTATGTTAGGAAAAGTTGGTATTATGGATAATTATTTTGAAAAGTTTTTCTCCCCACAGATTTCCCTCACTCAACATTAGCTGTCAAGCTGTTGCACATAGACCATTTGAAAAATCAGATCAGATGTAACTATTTTCAAAATGATGATTTAAACGCGGCTCAATATTTTCAGTATCAGTACTCAAAAGTATTACCATCACCTATATTTCTTTAGGCTTTTGTGTGTTCTTTAGTGTTTCCCTGAGAAAGGAAAACATTAGACAGAATGACTTAAACTAGCATGATGACTCAATGACTCTTCAGCAACAATGCATGAGTTTCTGTTGATAGCTACTCTACGGTCAGAGAGCCCAAAATCTTAACCACACCGGGTCATTCTCAAGGCTTTCAGTTGCTCTATTCAGTAAAAATACCATCCAAGAAAAATTTTGAGAAAGTTTGAGGAGCTGTGTGTAGCAGAGGACTGGTGACGAATGGAAAAACCATCCCTGTGTTCTTGCATCCTTGCAATGCTTGGTTGCTCCCCATAAATCTTTCATCTGAAAACAGTAGGAAGGAAGATCTCTGTTGCTCTAAGCACTAGTGGTGACACAGGGACAAATGACTCTATCTGAAGATGAGTGATACATCTGAAACACAGTGCTGCCTAAGTTGTAAGTGTAGTACAATCACAGTGTGGATGCTGCAGCACTGGGGCATGAGGGACTCATAGGGCGCAGGAGGGAATCCCAGCAGTCCCAGTAACCCCTGGCATTATAACTTCCTTCAGCAGTGAAGTCCCTCAGCTCATCATGTCAGCTGAAGGGCAGGAGGTTTGATTTTAGGGAGAGGTAGAGACATCTCTCACTTCCGACCATCTGTCCAAAAAGTTTAATAGCATGAAGCACTGGGTGTTTCCATGATTGTTTTTTCAGTCTCTGGAAGGTTTCAAGTGGCATTTCGCACCATCTGCATAAACTAGCCTTGACAATTTTTTGTAAGAAAAGATATTCAGGAGAGCAGTGAGGTTCTAGAGCAGCCTTTCAGTACTGCCACAGAAGGGTTTTAAGATAGAATTCAATACATTTTGAACAGAGATAATCTGATGCAGTGCCTGCCTACCATGGGATACAGCCACCAGCTAACAATTTCCTTTTCAAGAGCCCTTCTGGATTCTTACAAGAAGAGGTTTGGGCTGTTGACAAAACCCTCTAGGGCATTTGTAGAAAGTGAGACAGGCAAGGATGCTAAATCCCCGAGGGAAACTTGAAGGAAGCAGCTTTAAAAATAAAGAGCCAGTTATGTACCGGTGAAAGCCCAAACATGAAAGCATGCTGAGCAGGTATGGAGGGCTATTTGTTAGTCACATACTAGAATAGGAGGTTCTAAATTAGGGGGAAATAGAAAAAGTAGGACTTGTCTTCCTGAGGAATTTATTGAGAAGGAAGATATGCTCAGATTTAAACAATGGTGTTAAAAAGTTTCTCTTCATGTAGACTTTCTGACATAGGAATTCTTCCCATGAAAGAGCCATCCTGCTAGCTTCCTCACTGTCACTTACGGTTAAAGGTGCACAGCACTGCCAGTGGCCAGATGCCACTTTGGGGTGCTCCAAATCCCTATTATGTTTAAAGAGTTTCCTCCATTTTCATTATCACTAGACAGCAACATAAAACTTAAGGTGACTTTTAAATTTTTACATAAAAATCCATATTCACATAATTTTCAGCCTTCCTTTAATTATCTTCTTTAGTACCACTTTTCGTCTTCCATCCAAGCCTCCACGCAGGTGACAAGCCCTGTTCTATGCGTAGACAGACCTTTAGCAGTACATGATTTGTCTGGCGCAGAAACAAAGTGAGTTCAAGAAGTGTGTAGACAGAACAGGCAGGCAGGTGTTTTTAAGATCAGAAGAATCGGGTTTGCATGGCAAGGTACAAAGAAAGAAGTACAAAGAATAGACACCAAGCTTTATGAAATGATAAAAAGATGTCATAAGTTAAAGAGAGATATCTTGATCTTAGTCTGAACCTGAGATGCTGCTCAACAAGAAAAATGGACATTTTTCAGATCAGTTTTGATCCAAAACTGTGTTTACCCCATGCTATTTCTAATTTAAGCATCTATTTTGAAGTATAGAAGAGGATCGCTCTTACCATAACTGTGCATCCAAAACCCACTTTAGTGAAAGCATCCCTAAACTGCAGTACATGTCATCAGTCACACCGAAGTGGCCGGTGGCTCAGCAGTGCTGATAGCAGTTTTGTCCACACAGCCTGAAAAAAGAGCTACAATGCCTTCGGTTCAGCCCGTTGTGGCACTGCATGGAGTGCCAATAAACAGAAGTGCACTTGACATGCCGCTGTGCTACAGAAGATGGCACTAAAGATAGTTAAATGCTGAGAAAGAGTACCGCCACCTCAGGAGGCACAGTTTGAAGGATTAAAGTCTTTTCTTCTCTAGTTGTTTTCTACAGGGATGAATCAAAACAATTTAGAAAGAATTAACTAATAAATGAAATGGTAATAAAAAGACTGAAGTAGTCATTTAATCTCATGTAGTAATTATTATTATTATTGTCCCAATTAGTCATTGGTGTTCTGTTCTGTTAGACACTACTGACAAGCATGTCAGAGAACACAGCATATTAACAAATAAGAACTGGTGACAGGGAGAATTATTCTGATTTCTAGTTTGTAGGAAGAGTTATTGTGATTTCTAGTTTGCAGAAATGGAGGCAGTGGAAGACTTAATTACTCATCCTACGTTATACAGTTCTGAGAACAGCATTGAGATTCTAGGTTGGAGTTTTACCCACCAGAACAAGCTTCCTCTCAAAAGTCCTTTGGAAACTGTGTGATGTCTCCTAATACAACAAAAAAATCAGACCACTCTGGGATATGTAGCAGTGAGATGCTTTCAGGTCATCTTCATGGAAGCAAAAGGTCCACGTGAGATGTAGCAGAGGAAGACCTGCAACTGTACAAGCCAGGCATCTGTTAGGAGGAAGAATCAAAACAGATGGATGTAGAATCCTAAGAAGGAATCCTAAGAATCCTAAGAATCCTAAGAATCCTAAGAGGAATGATGCTTTTTATCATTCTGTCATGGTGGGATGCTTTTTTCCCACACTACTGGCAGAAATAAGAAAAAAAAAAATTACTGATATTTTAAATACATTCATGCCTGCCACAAGCCTGGAAGAAAGCTAACCGAGCTGAAAGCAAATCAAAATGCAGAGTTCCAATAGTTATCTGCTGAGTTAGTGAGTTAAATCAACTCATACAAAGGTGAGAGATTGTGTCAGAGCAAGGGCCAGTAGGTGAGAAGCAGGGCCAGTAGAGTAGAGAGAAGGGAGAGTACAGCAGCAGAAGAGGGAAAAGGCAATAAGACCTTTGTCTTTCTAGTAGTAGTCACTTCAGAAAATACAGCCAGAGGCTGTGGTTTGAAACTGCAGTGTGTGCAGCAGCAAATACAACTTAACACCTTTCCATTCCCTCTGCCCCTTCTGCTCATTCCCTGCAACTCTTCTTGCCCAACACCGTGTCCTGCTGTCCCACAGTCATGACAGCATAAAAGTTCATGTGGTGTCCCAATAAGCCAGATCAAGGGATTGATCCAGCTAAAAACCAATCCAGCAAGCAAAACATTTGTTTCTTCATTAGCTAAAACAGTCAGCCAATCCAGTGCTGAGCGCAGCTGTGCAAACAATTGTGCTGGCAGGGTAAAGGTCCTGGAGTGGAGGGACTGTGCTAAATGGGGTGGGAGGGAGACATGGGCAGGATAAGAATGAGCAGGAAGGGATGACATCAGTGTTAACGCCTTAAACTAGTATTACCAGTGAACAATTCATTGTGCTAAACCACAACCAAAGCTCCTAAACAAGGATGTTCCTTTTCATTGTATTCAGGATAAGAGCAAATATGGTATGTTTTACCAGGAATATACCTTGCTGACATGCATGATGAATTTGTAAAAGCCTCAAATACTGGCTACCTTCCACAGAAAGGAACAGCAATAGATATCGTGCTTTGAAATAGAAAAACAAGCTCATGTATAGGACAACTTCTCTACAAAATTCAAACTGCTGCACAACGTGATGGTCTGCCTTTGAAACGAAAGAAACCAGTAACAGAAAATGGCATGCTACTGCTGTGAAATTTCTCCTGGAGGCAGACCAGGCTTCAGTGAACTCCACCAATGTTTGTGTATATAGTCAACTGGGCAGCAAAACTGAAAATTGATGTAGGTTTCAATCTTCCCCTGTTGGGAGGAATGCCTGTTTTGTGAAACACAAAACTGAGGCAGAATGAGCTTTTTACCCACTGTGCTGAGGAGAAAAAAAACCAAACAAGCCCACCATAAATTCCATAATCAACTTCATTTATATTAAATACAATTTTATTTTTTCACAATGCCACCTCATATGCTTTGTCAGGTGGAATTTATTATAGCGCAAGAATGTATTATTGCAATTGCTAAAAGTACAAAAAAAACATGCTGACAGAGATCATGCTGGATAGACCCTGCACTGACAAGTAGACTTGAGTTTATATGAAAAAGATTTTGATTCAGCAGCTGAACTTTGGCTCAGCAAAAGGAACCTGTACCACCCAGTCTTTCAGCTGTAGTCCCCTTCCTCAGGGATTTTACAGGTTTCCTCTGTGGCCGAGCAGAGTCCTGTACTTAGACCATCCTCAGCAGATGTTGGGCTGAATTGCCATTTAACAGTCATCAGTGATGGGAAGCCTGTTATCCAACTCAATGCTTAGTCATCTTCCCAGAGAGGTTTTGCGGTGACTGGCGTACACCTCATTGCAATGTAAGCCTATTATTTCTTGTCCTGTTGCCAGTGGATGTAAAGAGAAACATCTCAATCTTCTTTGTCACAACCTTTTGCATATTCAAAGAGTGCTGTTGGGTCTTTCTTAAGACTTTTGCAGGCCAACTAATTTATTTCAGGCTTTCTTCACAGGTTCTGTGTTTTAGTCATATGTTATTCCTGACTCCTGGATTTCTCCAGCTGAAAAATGGGCTTTTGGGGCAGATGACACCCCAAAGTAGGGTCCAGATAAGGACTTTAAGGTGCTAAGAAGACTGGAAACATTATTTCAAACATCTTATTTTTGACAAACCTTTAATGCATACCAGTATGATATTTTTCCAAGTCAACAATGTTGACTCATGTTCCACTAATGATCTACTACAAACTCCAGCTCTTCTCTATGAAACTGTTCTCTGATTCAGAACAGGTCTGCATCCTACAGTTCTGCAAGTGCTTCATGTTTCACAATAGTAGCATTTAGTCCTTCCTAACTTCTCAAACTGCTTTTGTTAAACCATTTCTCCTGGTGATAAAGATCTTATTGAATTCTATCTTCCCCCTGTACCTGCAGCTCCTCCCAGCTGCATACAGTTTAGCCCATTTGGTGGATCCTTACAATCTGACAACGAGTCATTAATGACTATTTTACTGTTATACACAAAAGCTTTTATCATGGCATAGGCAGAAATCATTCATGACAAATCCATGTTGCAATGTCTCGGCCTCCTGTCAGATAACAAGGAGATAACGATTTAGTCAGTTTGCTCATCTGTGTCTGTGTGCACATATGTGCGGGTAAGTGCACAGATTGTTTATTTGTGCTGGAGAGATTGTGGAAGCTATTTAAATTGTGTACCTAGTCCTTGGAAAGGATGCAACACCTAGGGCAGGGACATGACTAACCATAAGCAGACATTACACTAATGATGCAACATACAATAGGTTTGAAATCTTTACCACACAATAATTATAATTATTTTTTTTTTCCTGGCACCTGTTGCAATGATCTTAACAAATAATGCTTGATTAAACTGTTCTGCTCCCTGTGAACATGACGTAGTTGTCACCTTTATCCTTCAGTTTGGGAAACTCAGAAACAGTGAGATTCAGGGTTGACACTGTGTACTAGGACTGCCATAATACTTTCGAATCAAGTGAAAGAAGTCTTGTGACAAAAGAAATGTTGATAGTTGGATACCAAACAGATAGCAAGTTTTCCAGTCACCCTATCAAAAGAAGATGCAGCATTCCTGCTAATGTGTGGATCACTTAGAGGTGTGGGAGGAATTTTTATGTGTTGTCTTAAAGGCTGAACATCAGTAGAAAATGATCTGCAAAACACTTTTAAACCAAATTTCATGCTCATGACTTATGCTATTGTCTTTCCCAGCTGACAAGCCTATATTACCGTAATTGACAAGACAACAGAAAAGATACACCTCGCCTAAGCAAGTAAGCCTGCCCAGCACTGCTTGTCCACCGACAAAATGCCACCTGCTTCAGTCCAGTGTGACTGCATTCACACACTACAATATTCATTATTCTGGGTACTGTGCCGGGCTGTCAGTGAAATGCTGGTTCTTAGCAGCACACAAAATACACCCTGCTGTTCGAAACATTCATCCACATCCTGCAGTGATTCATAGCTCAACTGTAGAAGTTCTCTATCAGATCATGCAAAACATACTTCCCTAAACTGTATGGCATGTTGATACTTTATCACTCCTTTACCAGAAAGGCTTATGCAAATGTCTGACTAGCTGGTGGTATTCTGAGAGGATATCTTTTAGTAGATCACTTAGTAAAATACAATGGATTGAGCGTAGAGCAGGCGGATGTCAAATAATCATTGAGTTAGTGACAGTGATTTAACGAGCAGAAAAAGGGAGAAGGTATGTGCAATTATGTGGCCAGTTCTGAGGCTGAATGCTACGGGAGTACTGGAGGACCACCTATAGCAGGGGCAAGCTATGTTCTCAAAGGTGGAAAGTTGGAGATGTGACTTGTTTCCTCAGCTGGGGATGCTGACTAAAGCTTAATAGATTTCCAAACTTAGGTTAGAAAGCCGTTTTTTTTTGGTGGCTAGGAAGGCTTAGAGAGAAAATACCCAGGTCAGAGCTAGGACAACTTTACAGAAGAGAAATATATTGTGTAAAAGAAAATGACAATAACAAGCTGGGTTAATCAGATGGGGCAAAAAAGCGTATGTTCCTCCTGAACTGTCTTGAAGATCAGTGCTGTTAGTCTCCGTCCATTAAGCCTCAGATAGTTACAATTATTCTTGCCACTGTCTACAAACAGGTTCAAATGACTGTATAATAAGCAGGTGAAAACCTAAAGAAACCTGTAATTAACACCCAGGGTAGTGGCTGTCCTGAATATCAGTACAAGTGACGACAAAATACAGTGCAATTCTTTGAGTATGATTTTGTTGCCTGGTAAAACACATTAGCCTAAGTTGCAGGGGAGGGAATTATGATCAGGGGAAAAATAGGTTCATTTTCACCAAGTTCAGTTTGCAGTAAAGTGCTCTTAGCTGCTGTTCATTTGCTGCATACACTTTTTACAAAATAAAGCAACTTTTAACAGCATCACTGCTTCAAATTGAACCTCCATGGTACAGGAGTGCTCTTCTCTTCATGGACCGTATCATTTGACTTTTATATTCTTGCTGTCAGATAGGAAATAACACAGTACATTGGCTCATGGTAACTGTAAAACACGTGAAGGATTTTTTTAATTATTATTTTTGTCTAAGAAAACCGTTAATAAAGGTCATAAATACAGACTTCCGATTTCCTTTTAAATCTGGGTTTTTTTCTCTAGCTGGGTCTATGAGTTAATAGTCCCCCCGTGTCCCCCCCACCTCACCTTTTCTGACAAACATGTTTGTAGATTTGGTTTCAAGGTATTGGATGAAATTTTAGCCTTGATGAAGCAAACTCCCAGTAAGTTCAATCACAGTATAATTCTAGGCTGTCTCACTCCTACACTTCCCAGTTCTGATACCACATTACTTGACACTTTATATCCTGGCTACACTGGACTCCGGGCAGTAAAGAATCAGCCTCCATTTTAGTCATGACTTCAGACTTGGAACCAAGTGCCAAAAATGTAGACACTTTTACTGTATTTCAGTAAAGAGCACACACAATTCCAACACAGCATTGTATTTTAATCTGCATGAAATCCACTTGTAGGCCAACCATGCAATGTAGTGCACAGAAAGAGGTACAAAGGGCTTAGTTCCTATGAAGTATCTGAACTTTTTTTCCCTAGAAAGCAGCTATTTACTCAAATTTAATATATACAGAAAAGAAATCTCAGAGACAGTAAATATGTCCTGCTAGAGCTATTACCACCTGATGTTGCAGTTCTGGATTGAAGCCCTTTCTTGGCTACTTCCAGACACTTTTGCCATTTCTACCTTTTTTTCCCTGTGATAATCTGCTTGCCTGACTGCTAGTTGATGGTAATCTCAGTGGTAGTGTGACCAGTTTTGGTGTGTCTCATTCCAAGTTTCAGTTCAACTCAAAGGCAGACTGGGAAAACAACATTTCTCCCTTATAGAGCGGGTTATGTTATTCATTACCAACCTTTTCCAGCTGCAGTTCTGCTAGTACAAGGCTGACTTTGCACGTTTGATTTTGCATATATGTAACATTCCACTACCAGCTCCTGAAGTCTGCAGGATCACAGGCAATGTAACCAATTGAAAAATCAACCTGCATCAGCAGGCTAAAATCCTTACAGTAGCCATTGACTATTAAATGTAGTATTGGTGCATAGATTTTCCATTATGGTAAACAGATTTTCATTAGACACATTAGGTAATACATGGCATGTACAAGTAATACAGAAAACAGACACCACAAGAGTGCTTTAATTATAATTTCAGACAAAAAAATAAAAATCCTGTTGTTACAAAAGAAATGTAATACTAGAGCACTGGGAGTGTAGATAGTTTGTTCTCTTGGTATTTGTACACAGAACAACGCAGGAACTTTACCAAGCACAAACCTGATATGTGCCAAGCTTTGTTCTTTAGAGTTGAACTAAGGATGTTTTCACAGTCCAAGTTTCCAGTTCAGCTCATTATTAATCACTTTCTATCTTTTTGTTCATGCTTCTGAGGATGGCGTTTTTCTGTTGTTCTTGCTCCCCTCTTAAATGACAGTTTCCATCCGCAGTCGAGTTGTAACACTGGATGTAGCTCGCAAGCAATGAGAGCCTGCTTATTCTCTGCTTCCAGTGCAGTGGGGGGGTCATGGGTCTTAACTAATGCAGCTTTATTTACTCCAACATTGATAAACTTAAAGTACAGTGAGAGAGGGATGCAAATAGAGAAGCTGAGATAGCGCTCACTCATTTTGGGGTAAAGCCAGTTATTAAAGCTAAGGAGGAGAAACAGCCAGCTTTCCAGACATGGGTTCAATGGGCAGGCACTTGGGAGATAAGCCATGTTGCTGTATGTGCTGGTGTAGCCATCTATGACATGCATAAAATGTGTTTTCAGATTGTGTTTTGAGACTACTTTGGAGAGACAAGACCAGACTGACTCACATAATTTTTCAGGTTAGTAATATACAATTCACACCTCAGCAATGTGAGCTTTAAGAAAAATATCAAGTTCCTCCTCATTTCTGATTGGGTCCCTTTGGTATTTTAGCTCTGTAAGCTTTCCATAATTGCTGCTAGACCTACTGTAAGAAGAGGAAGGGTGAGTCAGTCTCACAGTGGGGAATGTCGGAGAGATTGGGAGTGGTTTGATGGACTCACCTGAAAGCTACCTCAGATAGGGAGAAGGCTTTATGAGAAAAACTGTGCAGGTTGGATAGGAAAAAGGGACTGATGGAAGGAGTACTGGTAGGTGCAATCTACTGCATATCATGCTGGATGTGTTGAAGCACTTCTTTTGGATAACAAACAGAATGAAATATGGCAATTTTTCTTGGCTTTTACTGAAAAAAACCCTCAACTTTTAAAGGCACACAGCTGAAGGAGGCAGGTGGTAAAAAGTCTACTCATTGAATAAAATCTACTGTACCGAGGTTCTTCACAAAGTGTTTGGGGAGAACAAGAGAAGGAGGAAGACAGTTGCACAGCCCCCACCTTCTCCAAGGTGACAATCCTTTTTTTCACCTGACCAAGAGAATGAAAAAACAAACATAACTCTTCCCGCTGCTGCAGCCCCTGTGAGTGGAGGGAAGCAGCACTGACCTGACAATATTCACAAGGAGTTGAGACTGGCCACCTCCAACCCTACAGGAGATGTTCCCCAGTACAGGTGAGGAGATAAAAAGATAAAACCCATTGCTGGTGCCCAGCAGAGCTGGCACTTGCATAGGAGCATAGGACACTTGCTATAAACACAATCACCTCCCTGTCTTCTTCCCTTTTGCAAGCTGTAAGTTTCCACCCAAATCCCTTCACCCTACTTTTGACTGAAACCCTTTGTTATTGGCTTGCCTCGGAAGATGACACAGTGTGTTTGTGACTCCTGGCTCTCCTTTGGGCACTAGAGCTTTCTCTGGGCCTTTCCACTCCCACTTTTTGAAAAGTGACTCTGTCCCAACAACCGGATCACAGCAGTAGGCATACTTTGAAAAGCTGCTGCCAGAAAGCTGTTCTCCCTATTTGTAGATGCAGGAATACTGAATTAGCTCATGATCTTTAAAACTCGCCTCAGTGGCAGTGTCCCAGGGAGGCTAACATTTCTAAAACATGAATGAACTTTCATTTTCATCCTTTTCCTCGAGTGTGAAAATATTGCTGATCGTTTTCTGACACCTAAGAAAGTTTGAGGGAAACAGGGAGATAGAAAATCCTGAAACTGGGGAATTATTTTAAAACTGTTGTTTTCCTGGGTTCTTTCACGCAAATTTTTATCACTAGGTAACACAACTCAGCCAGATTCAACATCATGCAGATCCCAGACACAGCAAGCATGAAAATAGTAAATGTTGTTTTCTCAGTGGGCCGAGACACAAAGCAATCCACTACGTTGGGGCAGGGCCATGCACTGCACTTCACCAGGCGAGGCATCTGGTACCCATCGTACATGTAATAGAATACATACATGAAGACTGCCTCAAAGACGATTCTGAAGAAGATGCTGCTGGTGTACGTCCACCACAGGGGGCCCCGAATGTGAATCTTTTCATTTTTCAGCTCTTCAATATCAATTTTCTCACCATTTCTGAACCGCCTTTTCTTCTCATGCCTTGTGTAAGCTACATGCATGGCCACCAGCAGTGCAGGTGTAGAAACAAAGATCAGCTGCAGGGCCCAAAGTCTGATGTGAGAGATGGGGAAGAAGTGGTCATAGCAAACATTCTTGCAACCAGGTTGCAGAGTGTTGCAGATAAAGTCATCTTGTTCATCTCCCCAGACTCTCTCTGCAGCAACAACTAGGATCATGATACGGAAGATGAACAGGACTGTGAGCCATATCTTCCCGATGCTGGTTGAGTGTTTATTTACGCCTCCTAAAACAGACTGCAGACTTCCCCAGTCCATCTTCTTTTCTGTGTCCTTTTACCTGCTGGATGACATAATATACCAAATGGTCAGCTTTCAAAGGGTGAAGAATCAGCTCTAGACCTTCTACAAAAGAGAGGATTTCCTAGCACTCACTCAATAGTCATCGACAAATACAAGTCATCTTCATAAATGTCACCCATATGTTTATGGATACAAACAGCTTATCAAACTCTCTCTATATTTATGATGGGACAAGCATACCTTGATATATTTCTCAATGAGGCTTTGGGCAGGAAATAAGTTACATCTTTAAACACATTTCCCCCATGCATTCTCTACGCCCTCCTTCCCTTTCTGGAGGTATTTCCCTTTCTGTGATTGACTCTAGTGTTTTACCTCTCAGTCCATTTCCCAAAGCAATAGAAATTATTATCACTGCATGAGTTAAGGCCACACCTAGACAAAGTAGAGATTTCTACTTTTTTATTCTCTACTCTACTAAAATAGTAGTTTTCATAGGATTTCTTTGTCAATGCCACAGCCCTAGAAGGCTGGACTGGTGCTTTCTTTGCCTCCAAGGTAAGTACTATTTTGACTTCTTCAGTAGAAGCCATCACTCCTCCCACACACCTCCAGCAGACCTCCAAGGCTTTCTGCTGTAGCTCAGACACATCCCTTTCTCAACAGGCCCTTCATCTCAGAAGTACAGTGTTTCATTTTGCCAGCACTGCTGAGAAGCCTCAAATCAGCTCTGTCAGGGCTGCATGCACATAAAACACGAACCAACAGGCAAAGGAAGATACCGCAGAGCCTGCCCTTCCACATTCATTGCTATCTCATCCAAAAAGGAGACAAGCAGAGCCATAGAGTTGGGAGGAAAAAGCCCTCAGCTAAAGAGTTTGCATTGATTTTCTAGATGCTATCACACCCCAGCAGAATAAACAGGAGATCAAACTTCAGGGAAGCTCCATTTCAGCCTTCCTCCTTTCTTCCCGCTCTTGAAAACTAAAATCCACATTCTTTGCTCCTTTGAAAGTTAAAGGTAAGTTTTGCTGAAGTCAGAATTCAGTCTTGGGGCTCAGCTTTCACTGATCGCAGCCATTTGGAAGCTGTCATTGAATCAGACAAAACACTTTGAAACCAGAGCTGGGAACTTGCACAGTTGGTCCATCACCTTTCAGGGCTAGGGCTCAACTTCGCTGTGTGAGAGAGCCACACTGGCCACAGACAAGAGCTCCGTCTCAGCACAGGCTGTGTGCTGTGGGCAGAGTATGGTATCTTGCAACACCACTCTGGTCAAAGTTTTCATTCTCACATAACAGAAAAAAAAAAGAAAAAAAAGAACTTCTCTACCCTGGTGTAGTTAAAACACAGCTAAAGGACTAACGTGCCCCAACACATACCCTTGGTACAATGGCCTAGCTTGTACAGATAAGCCTTGAGGCAAGAGGGAGAGGTCAGTTTTACTGTGATGAGGAAAGGTGAAATTGGGTAAGGAAAAAAAAAAAAAAAAAACCACCAAAATTTGAGAAGGTGGCTGGAATTCTTTAGACTTCTCATGCTTTGTCTCTGCTGAAACTAACTTTTTGCATTGACCTAAACTCTAGGCTATGATCAGATACCTCCATCTTTCTGTTAAGATTTCCTCCTCTCTGTTGCATACTCATTAAAGTCAATGAAATCTTCACAAGCGGCTAATCAGGATTGAGGGAAAGTATTTGAAGTGTATATCCCAGGGTGATGAACAGCCTGGGCTTCAAGTGCAGTCTCACACTGCAGTTCTGAACCAGTGCTGCAAGTTTGGGGGGAAAAAAACCCAAACCATTTCTCCCTGCTCATCTGTCACTACAGAAACACTGAAATTGGCTGTGGGGACTGAGTGAATCAACCGGGACACTCACCCTGCCAACCAAGACACCATTTATTGGAAACCACTCAAAATCCCACTTTGTGGTTACGAGCTGGACGCCCCGAGGCAGCTCCCAGCCTACCCCCACCTCTGCGCCGAGCTTTGCTCCCGCCCAACTGCGGAGCGGCCGGACCGCAGGAGCGGGCACGGAGCCCGCACCGAGCCTTTAGCCGCGGGAAACGCCATGGCCGATCGCTACGGCCTCCTGTCAGCGACACCCGTTCGCAAACGCCAGTTTTGGCTTTGAGGGCCGACGGCGGCCAGCGCCAACCCAAGCACGGCTGCCTCGCCGACAGGTCCCCGCAGGCAACTAGGGCAGGGGAACGCGGCGTGACTCCCCCGGCCCCGCATCGCCTCTCCACTGCCTACAGCCGCCCCCGGTCCCAGCCCCGCCGGGGACTCCCCCGGCCCGGGCCCCACTCCGGCTCACTACACGGATCCCGACCCGCTCGGGGGAGCGCACAGCCTAATAATCCCGATCCCACCGCTCCAGCACACGGGAGCCGCTCCGGACCCTCACCTGGCACAGCTCTGCAGGGCACTCGGGACGCGACCGGCGCGCCGCGCTGCTCCGCTCTGGAGTTCGCCGGTGCCTGAGGAGCGGCCCGTCCCAGCCTTGCCGCCCAGCAGCTTTAAGGTCCCTCCCCGTTCACCTGCCGCCGGTTTTAACCCGTCCCCCGCCCGCCCCTGCCCGCTCCAGACTCCTCAGGCCGCCCGCGGAGGCGGTGGGGCGCCCGGGGCGGGGCGAGGGCCGGGCCGGGTGTGGGGCGCCCATCCCCGCCGCGGGGCAGGTCCGAGCGGCTCTGCCGTGCCAGCGGGGCCGGCGGGCAGGTCCCGTGTGGGGCAGGAGGTGCTGGGGTCAGAGTGGGACTGCTGCGGCCCAACAGCCCCCGGTGCCTCCCGCGGGGAGCGCCCCCGGGTTCCTCCGGGACGTCCTTGCCCAGAGCCCTGCCAAGGGACCGAGCATCGGGCGGAGTGGGCTCGGTACCCTGCGAGAGCGGCCCTGCGCCGGGTTGGGTTCCCAGAAACCCTGTGGGTTCCTCCGGAATTGCCCCAGTGCCGTGGCAGCCCGAGGAAATCTTCACCGGGGGCCAGTTTGGACAGATAAAATGCAGCTTTCTGTCGAGTGAGGCAAGGCTGGAGAAAAACCTCAGAGACCTTCTTAGATGGCTTGATCTTGGAAGGCAAGGAACATATAAACTAACTGCCAATTTGATACAAATTGAATGATCTTGGTAGCCAGATGTAGGGATAACAAGGGCAGCAGGCAGGTACAAAGTAAAACTTACAGTTGTTTTTCTTTTGAAATCTTGTGGGCTTTCTTAACAACTGTAAGAAACCTTTCCAGTATCCTCACTAGTGGGCACACCCTTGATTTCAGTGCTACTGCGCGAAGGGCGGGCTGAAGTTGTTTTTCGTGAGAGAAAATAATCGAGCAGAAAGTATGAAGAGTGAATCAAAGAAGTTACTTGCCACGTGAAAAGTCACTAGGTGTTAATTTTTTTGGAGCTTGATCTCTGTTATTGACAATACAAAAAATTTAAAAAGCCTCTTCTAGTTATAGTGTCCTTTAAACCCCACCTTTAAGGAAAGTTTCTGAGGATGGAGGTCATGGCCAGCCAGGCATGAATTAGTTGGATCAGCACTGCAGCCCTTACTTTGGGCTTTGATTGTAAAGTATTCCCAGTATTCCCAGTAGTGCCGTCAGGCTCAGGTCTGCCTCACACAGCCTGCACTTCTCCCAAAGTGTCCGACCAAGACTGACTGCTATTAAATGATGCTTGATTACAACACAGTGAAGAGTCTTTGCTTTTTAAAACACTGTGACCAAAAATCCTACCAGAAAAGAATGCTGTGTGTAGGAAAGCTAGAAGGTGGTAAAATACTACATATATGACTTGTGAGATAATAAAATAAAAGTATATAACGTACTGCTGACAATGGTGTGTTTGTTTCTGTATACTGAGGTAAAGATCTGTATGTTGCACTTAGTACTGAGTTTGGTTTTATGAGGCGTGTCTGGAAGCAGAAATGTTTTAATCAGTAGGGATTTAAATAAAATTTAAGCCGGATTGAGTAATTTGTATAGGTAACAATCACAAGAAACTAGAACTTGTGTGTGCATCTGCAAAATGGGAAAGTGAATTTGGTTTTGCTCTCAGAGGTTTAGAAATTGAAGTCAGATATGTAAGATCTTTAATCTAAGAATAAATGTCTGGAAGAATCAACTATGTTTTATAAAATAATACCCAAGTTTGATAGTGGTAAATGTAAACGCTTGAAAGAAATCCACAGCTCGTGTTGCTCACTACTGCCACAGCGGTTTTCATTTGCAATCAAACAAAATTGATGGTAAAGCTGAGTGCTACCTTTACTTTTCTTCATTTTTGTTTGCTTGCTTGTGTGTGTTAGAAAGTAGATAATGCTTTATTTGGGAAGGAGAGGGGAAACCTGGAAAGGAATTCTGACAGAGCACAAATCCAGGGGTGCAAGCTTATTGCCTACGCCTTGCTTAACACGTGGCTAGTTGGCAGGAGGTGTGAGAGCCAAGTATTAACAACTCTGGCATCTGTAAGAGTTCAGCTGTAAGGAAGGGTTATTCTGGCAGCATTGAAGGTGATGAACGTTACAAAGTGTGTATAGAGGCACAAAATATTGACTCTTGTGGATTGTAAAGTAATGCAAAAATAAAAGCTTCATAAAACCAGGAAATACTGTGGTAACTTTCTCAACACAGAAACAGGTTTCAGCTTATTTCAAGATAGCAGAAATCTTGGCATCATCTTCAGTAATGTCTTACGGCTTTCCAAAGACGGTCTCTGCATCTCTCCAACCAACACCCCCAGGCACCTCCAGAGGCTCTGTCTGGATCTATACTTTTCATAGCCCTGCTTTGTCTAACTAGGTTTTGATGTCACCTGTATCTGGATTATATAAATATTTAATCTTTATTCTATGTATATCTCAAAATCCAAAAGATCTTGCAGTAATTAACTCAATAGCTTAATTAAATGTGATGAAAAAAAAATGTTTCATTTACTGAAAACCTGCTCTTACATAATTTCGTAGGACATTGCTGAGCCCTCACCATTGGGAGTAATAGCTAATTGTCTTTCCCTGTTCATCTCCTCCCTGAATGCATAAAATTCTGTCATATCTTCTCTCCATCCTTTTTATTCTGTGCTGAAAGGCCTAATTTGTTGAATCTGTGCTATCCAGGAGCTGTTATATATCTTTACTATCCTTTTCACAACTTTTTGTGCCCTTTTTTTTACAAGAGCAGTCCAGTACCTGCACAGTTTATATATGCACAGAGCAATGCTCTCTGTTGCATTCTCCATCATTTCCTAGTAATTCCTGTTCTCTTGTTTTCATTCTTCAGACACTTCAAAGCAACGGGTTGACTTTTTCATAGTCATTCCAAGATCCTTTCCTAAGCATTTCTAGAAACTAGAACAGTACCTCCTGGGGTATATATGTGCCCATATACTTTAATAGATGTACTTTGGATTAATTTTCTCACTGTGTATCAGTTTGCACCAGTGGACACTGAGGCCCATTTGCCATTTTATTGTCCAGATACTCACACTGGATAAGATCTTCTGCTATTCCTCATGGTCAGGTTTTGACTACCATGAAGCATCCCTTTTATAACGTGCTATTCACAAGCATTTGGATTTTTCATATATGTAGCAATCTCCTTATTCATCATTTTTGCTTAAAATGAGACTGTCAACACCTAAAAGCTTACTTGCTACCTGTCATGCACAATCGTTGTTAATCAACTGGAAATGCAGCTACAGACTCAGATTGTACTTTGGAAATAGGCTTCATTTCTTTGAGGCTGAGCTCAACATGTGTTACACCTGATATTTTGCACTAACATCAGCAATAAAAGCACCTTCCCGGTTCAGCTCAGCATGTGTAATCAGTTTGTCTCTGCATTTACTTTTCAAACACTCATTTTAGTCATACTAAGACCAAAAATACCACACTTGCTTAAGCTTTGAGCAAACCATTCTGTCTCCTTTGATCTCTTTATATGCATATTAGTGTCTGAAATAGGTACCCAGCCATTATTTTCATGTTCATTTTAATTGTCCTCCCAGCCTTTAAAAAAAAAGCCTTTGTCTTTTATAGAAGTGTTGCCTGAAGCGTTGTTGGCAAGGTCTGGCTAATGCAAATACATGGTTGTAGGAGCTCAAATCCATAAGGCCGCAGCTTCATAGAATCATAGAATCATCTAGGTTGGAAAAGACCTTTAAGATCATCAAGTCCAACCGCTAGATCATCAAGTCCAACCGCTTCCATGTCTACTCTACAACACTGAATTGTGTGAAGCTTACGCAGCCACCGTGTTTGATACAATCTGCCTCTCCCCTCCCAGAAGAAATGGGCTCATGTATCATTTTCAAGGAACAAACTTTTATTGTTTGACAGAAATACTTTGTTTGCTACTTCATCATCTTGCAGCTTTTTTAACAGTGAAATGTTAATTTGATAGAAATACCACTGTGGTTAAGTGCTGTAAGGAGGAAGATCAGAGAATGCGAGGCTGGTCTGAGTGTGAAAACAGCACTTGGTGCTTTTTAGATCCAACTTCATGTAAGGGCTGCAACAATCCTGGTTTATCTCAGTGTTGCTGCAGGTCACTCTCACTTCTCTGGCCACAGGCATGGGTCCCATAATCCTTACAGTATCCAAAAGCTCCTCTGTCAGACAAAAAATCTTAAGATCACTGAAAAACGAAGCCAGTACAGAAGATACTAATTTTTTTGTGTGTTCACTGCCCAGTTCAAACAATTCAGGAGGCTTCTGGAGAGGGACACAGCACCTAGTTTACTTCCATGAGCTAGATTCTTCTACCAGACTGTTCCTTAAAATTATCCTCCGAAGTTACTCCACAAAACAGTGTGGGTTCTGTCTTTTCTGTTGGTGAAATCTTGGCTGTGCAGGATAGCAAGGAGGTTAAATAGGTCTCGTCATTTCATCCAGCTGTGAAAAAAAAAATCAGCAAACCCAACAGTGTGACGCTTTAAAGCGACACTTAAAGTGACACTTTCAAGTGTCAGTAGCTGCCCATTCCCTCATTTCACCCCTCTGTGGGAACCAGAATTTACTTTGTTAGTGGCTGTTTGTCTTTTCTCCCTAATTTGAACAGATTAGCACGGTTACCTCAACTTCCTGGGTCCTTTGTCCAAGTCCTGCAGCTCCACAGACACCTTCCCAGGGCAGCCACCTCTTCCTTCACGGGGGGCACCTGGTGGGCCCAGCTTGCTCACCCCGGCCAGCCTTGCAGCTCATGGGGCTTCCACTGCCCCGAGCTCTGCAGCCCCTGGCCCTGCTTGTGCACAAAGGCTCAAAGCCCTTCACAGGCAAAACAGAGTTGGTGGGTAGGACTCCTATTTCCTATCTTTTGCTCAAAAAAAAACATTTTGGGAGAGGGTAGTGGAGTCTTGTGTAAGAGGTGGTATGATACCTTTTCACAAAGAGGGTCCCTTCCACCAACAGCTGTATCATCAAGATGCACCATAGGGCCTGGCACTGACAGACAGAGGAGGGTTTGTAAAGAAGGGTCAAATTTTCTTTGCTTCTGGGAAGGTGCTTTTCACTGTCCCTCAGAAATAACCTCTCCCCAAAGCAGAGGGGTGTAGGGTACAGGCCAGAGTTAGGGGCAGACCTCACTTTTGACTGATTCTCGCTCTCTGTCATGCATATTATGTGTATGTAAATGCAATATTAGAGTTCAGGCAAAGCTAGCTCCGGTTTGCAAAGAACACTTTAATCTTTGATGTTTATCTGAGGAGGTTTTGTTCTTCTGTATCTCTTGGAGCACACAGAGCATAGAAGAAACCCACATTAGTTTACTTATTCACAGATAAGAAGGGGAAGAAGCCAATGAGAGAAATCAATTGTTTGCAAATGCTGGAGCCTGGGGAGAGAAATTGCTAAAGGCAGTATTGATGGAGCAGCCATAAAGGCTGCCAAGTACAAAGGGTAGTGCCAGTGAAGCCTGAGGAGAGGCTGGATGCCAACAGTGGGAGAAGGACTGATCCTGTCCATCCCACAGAGGGAAGGGGAAGATGTGGGAGGGGAGCTTGGAATTAAAATTTCTGCTGTCAGTTGTTGGACTCAGTGACAGGAGCTCAAGGGGAATGGAGGGCAGAGCGGGTGGCATCCAAGAATGATGTATGATTCCTGCATGGCAAGTGGGCTGGATTCACATGTTTTGCATTGGTTTAGTTGAATCCAAATAAAGTACATTCTCTTGTTCCTTTTGTCAATATTCAAATCACTGGCTAAGTGACTAATCCAGCAGTTTGCTGAGGTCTCAAGTGCTAGTCCTGAATCAGATTAAAAACAAGAACAAGATGATTCAGTAATGACCTGGGTAGCACCTATGTATACATCATATTAACCAAGTCATTTCTTGAATGCAAATATATAATGTGAAATATTTCCTCTTGCTAAGCTAATCGGAGACAAAGGAGTTGATCTGGGTTTGGGAAGGAAGAGTCATGAGGAACTAAGGGGATGCAGTTAAAATCTCATGCTGTTTAAAAAAAAAAAAAGAGCTATTACAAAGAGCTTTCCAGGCAGAAGCCCACACCAACATGTTCCATCAACAACAGATCTGTGCTGGATTATAGGTGTGACCTGGAGATCATGTGTTGGTGTGGCGCTCAGTCAGCTGCAACTGAAGTAAGAACAAATCACATTCTCAAATGCCCACTGTTTTTTCATTCCCTAGTTTTTCTGCATTCCCCATTTTTAGACTTTTTTCCCTGGCAATTCAGCTACTTATCAAACAGCACCTGTCACTGATCCCATCAGATGGCTCCTTCACATGTCAAAGCCAAGCAGTTCTTTCTCTGTTTGTGGGTATTCAAGAACAAGGGCTCCATTGCCACCGAGAGGTGAAGACAATTTAGCACTCTGCAAGGGGATTATGCATATAATTTGGAGAGTGCTCAAAATCTGTTGGCTTTTGGTGGCTACCTATACTCAGTGGAGCAGATTAAAAAAGAGCACAGCGTGACGGAGTGAGACAGTGATGCTGATTGGGGAAAATTTACAGTGCCTGCAGAGCTCTTGGGCGCTGAAGCACACAAAGCTACGTGCAAAGCTGGTACTAGTGCCCCTGTGCAGAGACAATACCAGGGGAGCTCCTGTCATGACAGAAAACCAAGCAAGCAGCTGCATGATCGAGCTTGGCTGTTGTTAGTCAATGGGCAACAATTTGGAGCTGGAAAGTCAACAGAAATTGTGCAAGACTCTGAGGCTCTGCATTGTACCGGAAATAATAAACTGAAATGGGCTTCAGGAAGACCTATTTGGCTGAAGTCCACCAAGTATATAAGGAAAAAGGATATATTCCCAGATTATACTTGTATTGGGAAGGTGAACGGAAGCTTGCCATATAAAGTAACAGAGGTTGCATTGGGAAACTACAAGCCATGAGCACTTCAAAGAACACAAAATACGGAGGCAGTAGTATCTGCCCAGATCCACTCCTCTCTTTGGGAGTGGTGATTTTTGAGTGGCAGCTATGGTTCATCAACGTCTGTGCTGGACAGCAAGCAGCATTAAGGAAGGATTCAGATACCATCTACTCATTGATGTTCCACAAACTTGAAAAGATACCAGTGATGATCTATATGCTACCTCATAACTAAGGTAACATAAATGCTACCAGCACAGTGGGGAGTGAAGTCAGCTTGCTGGAATGATTCTGCTGACCTAAAACAACCAGACACAAAACCAAATAGCAAAGTACACAAAAAAGCTGTTGAGTTGAGGGCAGCTTCCTTTGTCAGAGGAAGGCAGATCCTGCTTTGCTGGGGTTTGGGGGAGGTGGGGCTGGACTACAGCATGGTATTGCTGCTTGGAAGGACTCTTCGGAGTTCTATGGCATATGGAAACCCCAGGTGAGTAGCACAAGTCTCAGATAGTGTATTCAATATGTAAAACTTGATAAATAAGCACACAAGTAAAATCAGGGGAAATATATATTGCTAATATAAGTTAACAAAAAGCAAAAGAGCTTTTTACTAAAATAATTCTTCTGGACTTGACTAAAATGTTCATGGGCCAGTAAGTGTGACCCTTTTCATGCCCAAATTTTTATGGTTTTTCTATGTTCCTTTGCTGCATTTCTATAGGTGATAAACAAGTATTCAGTAGAAATAGATGGACTTTTAATATTTAAGGGCTAGATAATGACCAATGCTTATGATTTATGATCCTCATTGATAACTTTGGTCTACAACTGGAGATAACAGCAAGGGGTTGAACCAGCAGTTCATTAAAAGAGTCGGTAATTTATGACAGTATCATTGTGAACAGCCACAGGAAGGGTGAAGTGGTTGCTGGTTTGTATTCATCAAAGTTTCATAGCCCTTGTCTGTAACACATTGTAAAGGGATAAAGATGTTGGCTCTTCCCCAGCTTTGTGCAATAAGAGGTGGAGAAAACTTTGAACATGGCAATATCCTTGGGATACAAAGGCTGCTGGTGAAGAAATTCCTGGAACTCTTCCCTTGGTAGTCTTAATTGTCTGTCTGCTATTTTAGGATCTCCCTGACATCCTTACGAACTTTACATTTGTACTTCCCAGTCCTGACTTTCCCAATAGCCCCTTTTCCTTGCCTGAAGGACAGTGTCTTTTCAGTCCTGTCACTTTCGCAATCTTTTTGTCAGCAGCTGCCATGAGCTGGAAAAACTAAGAACTTGTCTGTCGTGGTTTAGGCCCAGATGGCAGCTGAGCACCACGCGGCCGCTCGCTCCCCCCTGCACTCCGGTGGGATGGGGAGAAGAATCAGAAGAAAAAGGTAAAACTTATGGCTTAGGATAAGGACAATTTATTGGGACAGCAAAGGAAGAAGAAAATAACACCACTACTTATAAAAGAATATACAAAGCAGCTGATACACAATGCAATTTGCTCACCACGTGGAGCCCAATGCCCAGCTCAGGGACCCCTCATCCCAGGCCAGTCCCCTTTATGCTGAGCATGACATCATGGTATTGAATGTCCCTTTGGCTAGTCAGCTGTCCTGGCTGTGTCCCCTCACAGCTTCTTGTGAAAATGAACTCTATCTTAGCCGAAAACCTGGACATTATCCACCCCGTTTTCTATACCACCTATGTCATGCCCACATCCTACACTTTCCAATTAATCACCACCACTTTTTCTATCTTAGAGAGATATATAGAGATAGATAGATAGATAGATAGATAGATAGATAGATAGATAGACAGACAGATGGGCAGATGCAGATATCATTCCCTTAGTC
>VXBL01007947.1:1917507-1988235 GCA_013400195.1 Aramus guarauna | reverse complement strand
TTTTCTAATAATTCTTTGAATATCAACTGCTCTTTAGCCACTACTGAATTTTAAAATACATTCTCTCAGAAGTATTGGCAGATTACAAGATCTTGACTGGATGGCAATAGATAGTTCAGGTCACATCATTTTATATGTGAAGTTGGAATTTATCTTTTTTTCCACCTGTGGCACTTTACATTTACATAGATTACACATCATCTTCTGTTTCTCATACATGACAATTATGAAATCTTTCTGCAAGTCCTCTTCAGTACTTCACTAATTTAATGAAGAAACTTTGTAAATTAATTATTTTACTTTTCTGGGTAATTCATGAATATGTTGACCAGCATAGATCTCTGTGTAGCTTGGCAAGTGATCTTCATTTGTAATGAAAACTTCGTATTTACTCATACCTCTTCTTCCTATCTTCCAAACCTTTTCATTCTCAAAAAAGGCATCTTTTTGTGTGATGGCCTCTTATTTTCCTTTGGAGTCTTTGGTGCAGGACCTTGCTGAAAGTCTTCTGGAAATCCGAATAGACTCCAGTCAGATCTCTTCCACCCATGTGATTATTGATTTCCTCAAATAATTCCAGCACACTTGTGAGCCATGACTTCCTTTACCAAAGTCATCCTGTTTCCACAGGATATCAGATTTTTCAATGTGTTTATCTATTCTCTGTTAGAACTATAGAGTTCTATTCTCTGTTACAGACCCTATCAACTTGTCCTTTACTGATCCCTAGTTGTCCAGTTCTTCACTAGAATACTAGTTAAGAATTGGCATCAAACATGTCACCTACCCATTCTATAGTACCAAGATCATATTAAGCAAGAGGCTACACAACAGTGTGTAGATATTTTACTCCAAGTTTTTTTAGTTTTCTGAAAGTTGTTTCCAAAGTTTATGTCTGCAGCATGGTGGGTTTGCATGGTATTTTTAAATTTAACTCATAAGGTTTAATAGTTTTTTGTTTGTTTATTTTGTTTTGGATAACACTTTAGTTTTCTGAATTTACTAATTATGTATGTCATCATCCTACTTAGCGATGTTCGTGTAATTTTGCTTTTTCATAAGACTTCCTAACAGGTAGTGTACATTCACCAAGTGCCTCTAGAGGGGCACCTTTAAATAAACACCATGCTGCTTGAAAGGATCTAACTCTTAGATGTTCCTTTTAGCTGTTTTTAAAAGAAACGTTCTTGGTCTTATCTATTTCTTATTTTTGAGGATGAATGAAGGTTTGGGATTTTTTTCTGTTTTATGGATACTGAATCTCAGCACATTAAGGCTGATGATACATTTTGTTAATGGTAAAGATTTTAAACTTGGTCTTGAGCACCACCCAGCAACAGGTCAAGGCCTACTTCTGTGATGGGATCCCTAATCACCCACCCCATTAACCATTTGTTGATTGTATTTCAAAATGCAGGAGCAGTGTCAGAACCTAGTGTGATATCCATTCTATATACATGGAGAGTGTTAAAGTCTACAGTTGGCCCTTGCAAACACAATCAGTTGTTACTGTTGAGGCAGCAGCTGACACTTTTGCTTCTTTCAAAGAGCTGAACTGTCATTTACAGTTTGTAAGAATGGTGCCACTTTGTGTTTATAGAAAACATAAAAAGCTTTACTTTGTAGATATAGATACAGGAAAGAAAGACTTCCAATATTTCTTTAACCTTGAAAAATTTCATCATTCAATATGAATTCAAAATCCATTCTAACTTCACTGCTGATGTCTAATCTCAAACATGGTATAGTTTGTAATGTTTGCAAATACTTTGCTCAATACGTAGTTGCTGAAAACTGGAAAAAAGATATTTTTGCCAGAGAAAAAGAGAACTTGACAGAGCTGTCATGAGTTGGAGATTTTTAACTGCAATTCAAGAAAGCTATTCAACAACTTGTAGCTGAGAAAAAAAAAAAAAAAGATGAAAACACTGTAGTTTTTGGTGAGCAGTTATATTTTCTATTCCCAGTCCACCTTTGGAAGCTTGAGTTCTCTACGTGCTTTGCTATTAAAATCATTGCTATGGATTGATGTTGAAATCAGGTCACCTTCTGAAGATTACCAAGGCAACACTCAATATGAAAAGCTTATAAGTTAAGAAGCAAGCATTCCTTTCCCATTATCATAATTTGTTATTGGTTAAAATATGAAATGAGGTGCATTTAACTTCTAGTATGTGTACCTTTTTTCTTAATTGCATCTTCTTTCTTCACCAGAAGTCCACTAAAATTTTACAGAACAACTTCTAACTAGCTCTGGTTAAAGGCACGTTTCCTCTGTTCATATACATTTTTCAGCACAAATTTGGGAACTAGAGTTGTTGTCATGGCCAATGGCCATGCCTGAGCAAGTTATACTCAAAGACCTCAAGTTTGTATCAATAGAGCTACTAAGAAATTTGAGATTTTGCTGATTCTACTACAACCAAGACTGTAGGCTGAATAGAACAATGAAATCAAACTTTTTTTCATAGAATGAAAAATCATAGCTGATACCTCTAAATTAAGATGGAGAGTTACTGATAGGGTGCAAAGATATTTGTTGGTTTATATCCCATGCAAGGCTTGTCCAAAGTACTTTAGGTAGTATTATAACAGTACAATCTACTTTAAGATAGGAAAAAAAATTACTTCAGTAACTTTGTAACAGCAAAACTGAAAAATCAGAGATTTAAGGAGACTAACATCAGTGTGGCAGAATCTGGATACATTTGTTTGTATTCTACAGAAGAAACTGGAATTACAGCCTTTGGTCTCCAGCTATCTTATTTTTAAGCTGCAAGAGTCTGGAGACCAGTCTTTCCTCTTCATTTTCTTTGTGTGGAGAAGCTTTGAATGAAATTACAGTTTGGTTTCTGTAACTTGTATGCCAACCTCCATTACCTTATATACTACCTAAGCTCACAGCTGAAACAATAGTTGAAGTGAAACTCTGAAGCTGAAAATAGCTTTTACTGTGTAGCTGGTAGAACACATCCTGCTTATGAGCATTGTGTTTAATTTGCATTGTTTGACACCCTGTAATGGAAAGGAGTCCATAAGATCCTGGAATCTGGACCACAGAGTCTGCTTCCATTGTTGCAGAATTCAGTCCTGCAGAGGCAAATGCAGTTGTCATCTTTGCTTTAATATTAGCCAGTGCTCCATAATGACATTTTAGAGCTGCAGGCACAGTTTTGAGCTGTGACTGCAAATTGTTACTTGGCTGGTAGAAATCACTAGGGAGGTGTTAGAGCCATTGTCTGAAGTTTATTTTTGAATGCCTTCCATCTAAAAGGCAAGACGCCAATTTCCTTTGGGTTCTTTTTTCTGGGTTTCCTTTGGCTCCCCTAATGGAGAACCGTCTTCTGATGCTGACAAAAATCTTCAGCATGTCCCTGTTTTGAAGTTTTCACTCTCATTTAAGACATGGTGTAGCATATCCAGTAACATACGAGTTTCACATATACAATTATGTATTCTGTGGGGAGGGATCTGATTGTGCTAACTGATGAACAGCTGTTGAGGGAAGAACCTATGCTGACTGTCTCAGATTTAACACATGCCTTTAATATCACTTACCTAAGGTGCTATTGATGTCTATCCAGACCTTGACAGGACTAATCAGAGTCCATTCTTGAATATCACTATTCATTTCTTCCTGAATATTCACAGGGAGCAATAGTGCACAGCTGCCCCAGTGGGAGTAATTGACTGTTTAAATATGAAGTTCACAAAAATATTTTGTCTGGCTGCTTCTCTGTCTTCTCATCTTCTGTAGACTACATGCCTTCCTAGGCTGTAACCTTTGTAGTGCAGTACTGTCCTTGCAAAGATCTGTGTCATGTTGTGCATACAGTGAGTCCTGGTACTGGCAGAGACCTCAGGAGGGTATTCCAGTCCATATGCTAAATATGAATATAATAATGTAGTAATAGCTATTAATGTATTAATATTATAATAATTAATATAATTATATTACTATATTAATGGCTATTGATTATTTAGCCAAAGGAAAAAAAATGTTAGCGTGTTTTTTAACATTTGGGGAAAAAGTATAGATAACGTGTCCATATTTGGAACTTTTAGATCTTTTAACTAGGAAACAGCTTTACTTACTAATGCAGACTGGTTGCTAAAGTAATCTTGCTTTCACCTTCACCTTGCAGATATTATTAGGTTCAGTATGAATCTGTCAGCTTAACTGCTCTGTGAGCTAGGAGTGCTCAGTCTAATAAAACATTAATGACTGACATTTATAATGGCACCCAAGGATTTCAAACTGTTTTACCAAAGGTTACTTTACTAACCAATCCATCCTTCATCTCCTTTCCCCACTGACAAGGAGTTAAAGACATCAATCAATTACAGAAATACTAGTGAAAGAACATGTCTGACCAGTGATCCATGTAGCTTACCAGCCTGTCTGTCATACTGTCCAGCAGAAGATACTTGGAGAGGAATGTATTGAGTGAACTCTGTATTCAGTTTCCCTTAAGCAGTGGTTTAGAAACTGCATCCAGAGCACTTTTAGCCATGATAATAGACCTACTTTCCATTAGTCTATTTCCTGAACTCTTTTTGTTTATTTAGTGCTCACATCATGTAGCAATGAATTCCCTATTTTAATAATGTGTTGAGTGAAAAATTCTTCCTTGTTTTTGCATTAAACCTGCTGCCAGATCACTCATTTTATTTCCCTAGCCTGGAATGCTATGAACAGCAGAACAGGATCTGAAGGATCCTACCCAGATCCAATTAGTAGAAGGACAGAAGGTGAAGACTGAGAATGGCCATGACTACCAGACTTCATTTTTATTGCAACACTTGTAAGTGTCAAGGCTTCTTTGTGCCAGCAGTGGTACAGACTTCTGAGGGAGAGTATGATGCAAAGAATTGATAGTCTAAACAGAAGAAGCCATCAAAGTGTAATAATGAGAAAACAGGAGGCTGATCCTTTCCATCTCTTTGGAAAGAGATAAAAAGTCACAATTACTGCTG
The DNA here is from genome assembly GCA_013400195.1 of Aramus guarauna. Classification (NCBI taxonomy): domain Eukaryota; kingdom Metazoa; phylum Chordata; class Aves; order Gruiformes; family Aramidae; genus Aramus; species Aramus guarauna. Next base: position 1,983,258 of record VXBL01007947.1, on the reverse strand, counting down.
CTGCTGCTGCTGCCCAGACAGTAAGCTAGGAAATATCCCTGTGCACTGTGTCCTCCCACCTTTACTCACAACCTTCTTCAGCTACTTTTAGCCATTCCCGTTTGCAGAGGCATTGGCAATTAGCATGTGGCAAGCACAGCAGCAATTCTGAGAGACAGCGAGAAGTAGAGCATAGGGGAAGAAGGTGAGCAGGTTACTGGAGTTAGGGAAGCAGATATTGATGAATGCCATGAAAAGTCATGCCAAGTCAGACCAGACATCCATCCTAACCCAGTGTCCTAACTCCAACAGGACTTGTATCAGGAAAAGAAGCAGAAGTGCCTGACTGGAGTCATAAGGTGAATGGTCAGTGGAACAGTGGTTCCCTCACATGGCCTGAGACTTATTGCACCAGGATCTTTGAGGCAGGGATGTTCATGAAATCAGCTGCTGCTCCCGGCATAGGACCGCAATAGTGAAGAACATAGGCACCAAGGTGACAAGTATTGATTGCTAGATGTTCCAGATGAAGTATTCTATTAAGATTTATAACTACCACTACCTGATGCCCACAGCTATTCTGTTGATATTCCTTTGTACAAAACTGCTGTCAATAAGGGTGCATTCAGGCATTGAGTATTAATATGCAAAGCCAAGTATGAAGCTGAGGTAAAAATTTAGAAATGATTCAGGGCTGTAAGAATAAGCAGTTCTTCCAGAATCTGAAGTTCTAAATTTGTAGCATGGCTGCATCAATGAATGTGTCAAAACCAAACCAGAAAGTGGCCTGTAGAAGGTGGCAAGAGAAGACAATAAGTGCATGCAAGTACATGCAAATATTTCCCCAGAATACTCTCCCACCAGCCAGGAATCTACACATCCATATAAGACTCTGGTGGATTTTCCTCCTGCAGGTTTGTTCATTCCCCTTTTGAATCTGCATGGTCTTTACCATCCACAACTTTCTATGGCCTGGAGTTCCACAACTTAAACAGCACAGTGGTCAAGAAGTATTTCCTTCTATTACTTTTGAATCTAGACCTGATCATCTTGCTTGCTGTTTAGTTATTATATTGAAAGACACACTGAACGATCTTTTACATTCTACTCTTTATCTTTTAAACCACTAGAATGATCTCTGTTCCAGATTGAGGAGTCTTAGTCAGTTTTTCTGACTTGCACTCCCTACCTCTGGTAATACTACTTCTCCTTTTTTGATATCTTTTCCAATTCTACCTAATTTCTTTTGGGAAGAGGGATCAGACTCACTTGCAATTTCACAACATCAATGTGTCAGGGAGTTAATAGAGTGTAATAATCCTGTCCTCATGATTCCTAGTATTCTACAGTCTTTTTTTGACTGTTACAAAGCATTGAGATTTTCATGAAAATATTTACTAAAACCTCAAGATTTTCATCCTGACTGGTAATAGTCAGCCCAGAGCAACAGTTTATATGAAAAGTTCAGGTTGTTTTTCTGCATATGCATTTCTAAGCTGAATTTCATCTGCCATTTCTCTGCAAAGTCACTCATTATCATGAGGTTTTCTGAAACTGTTTCTTTTCTTTATTGCCTTGAATAGTTTAGTGTCATCACCATTCTTTGTCACCTCAGTATTCTCTCCCCCTTAATTCATTTATGAATACACTGAGGACCTCAGGTCCCAGCACAGAACCCTATGGGACTCTATTGGCTTTTTATTCTTAGGCTCTGTTTCTGATCTTCTAAACAGTTCTTTTTCCATCCAAGGATGTTCCCATGGTGTTTAGTTTATTTAAGAGTCTTTGGGTGAGGAACATTACTGAATGCCTTTTGGAAATACAAATAGACCATATCAAAAGGATACTCTTCATCCACATTCTTAATTGCTTCTTCAGAGAAATTAAATAAATTTGTGAGTCACAATTTTTCTTTAAAAATGCCCCCAAGAAACAAATCATGTTGAGTCTTCCCTATTCATATTTATCCATACATCCATTAATTTTATTATGTAGAATAACTTCCACTAACTTGCCCAGAGGGTTCTGTGGCTCATAGTTAGGTCTTCCTTGGATGTCTCTGGAACTTCTGAAACAAAAATTGGCATCACATTGGCCATCTTCTAGTACCAAAGCAATTTTAGGCAAGAAGCAGTGTACTACAATTAGTGCTTCCCTATTTCATCTTGATTTCCTTTAGAACTTTGGGGTGAACAGAAGTGCTGATGGCTTATTATTAGTTTCTTCTGTCTTTTGCAAGTTTCTTTTTTTTTTTTTTTTTTTTTTTGGTGGTGGTGGTGATGGAGGTTTTTTCTTTTTGGCTTGCCTTCCTGTGCTTTTTTCACTTAACTTGCCAGCATTTGAGTTTTCTGAAGGATGCTTTCTGGCTTTAGAAGCTGACTTCATCCTGCTTTTTAGTCACGCTGGCTTTCTTATGGTCCTTCTTAAGTCTTTCTTTATGTTGGGTACTAGTTTGTCCTGAAAAGCCAATAAATGCTGGCCATTCCAAGCTGTGGGAGGAAGCTGCTGATAGGGAGGGTGGCGGTAGAACGGAACAAAGTAAAAGGATGAAGGGGTGCAGAGAAAGGGAGTGTACTTCTAGTGACCAAGCCACTTGATGTGGCTCTATAGGAGAGCAAGAAAATGTTACCTATACTTCACCAATGCAGTTTGGATAGACTAAGGGTCGTGATATTTTGCTAAAAGGCATACAGGATGTTTACTGTGGAGCAGAAAATTTAACTCAGATCTTTAGAGCTCAGCACTGTCACACGGCCAAAGGACCAGATGGATCTCTCTTATTATAAGTGCCATTGCTAGGATGATCTTAGTCCCATTAGCAAGTCAGCATTTTCACTAGCACAGTGGCTTAAATAATATTACAAATAAACTATAGAGAAAGGCAAATAAAAACAGAGAAATCGGTGCCAATGGCTTTCAAGGGGCTTGCTTCCTTCTCAAACAGTTGACTGGCTGCTTCAAGAGGCAGTTGTTGTAAAACAGGAATAAATACTAGAAATATGAGAGATGCAACTGGGATGTGTATGGCTTCTCTTGAGAAAGAAAACAGTAAAATGTGTGGAAATATATGGGGAAGTAACAGTACTTTATTCTGCTAGCTTAATATTTTCAGGAAGAAAGACTCATGTCAATATCTTTCTTTATTCTGATGTTTTAATTTTGCTAGATGCAAACAGTAAAAAGACAGATATAGAATGAAGGGTAGAAAATATCAACATACTCACCTAATAAATGATTTTTTTTTTACAGAACTGAAAACTTTACTTTTATATATTATATTATGGTGCATTATAAAAAGTCAGCAAATAAAAAATGTTTATCAGGAGATGTATTTGTACAGACCTGGTTCTTAAATACAGTTATACTATCTACTGATTAAAAATAGAGGCACAGAATTGAAAAGTTTGCTTCCGCTCTTCGCTCAGGTACAGATTTGTTTGTAACCTCTGGCATGTTACTTCACGTCCCAGCTGTAGAAATAATTGGAAGTGATAATACAACATACATGGGTGAACAAGGAGCTCCTGGACAAACTCAAACACAAAAAGGAAGCCTACAGAGGGTGAAAGCAAGGGCTGGTAGCCTGGGAGGAATACAGAGAAATTGTCCAAGCAGCCAGGGATCAGGTTAGGAAAGCTAAAGCCCTGATAGAATTAAATCTGGCCAGGGATGTCAAGGGCAACAAGAAAAGCTTCTACAGGTATGTCAGTGATAAAAGAAAGACTAGAGAAAATGCAGGCCCTCTCTGGAAGGAAACGGGAGACTTGGTTACCTGGGATATGGAGAAGGCTGAGGTACTCAATGACTTTTTTGCCTCAGTCTTCACCTGCAAGTGCTCTAGCCACATCACCCGTCACAGAAGGCAAAGGCAGGGACTGGGAGAATGGAGAACCACTCGCTGTTGGAGAAGATCAAGTTCAAGAACATCTAAGGAATCTGAAGTCCATGGCACCTGAANAGAACCACTCGCTGTTGGAGAAGATCAAGTTCAAGAACATCTAAGGAATCTGAAGTCCATGGCACCTGAAGAGATGCATCCGCAGGTCCTGAGGGAACTGGCGGATGAAGTTGCTAAGCCACTATATTTGAGAAGTTGTGGCAGTCTGGTGAAGTTCCCATGGACTGGAAAAGAGGAAACATAATCCCCATTTTTAAAAAGGAAAAAAAGGGAGATCTAGGGAACTACAGGACGGTCAGTCTCACCTCTGTGCCCAGCAAGATTGTGGAGCAGATCCTCTTGGAAACTATGCTCAAACACATGAAAAATAAGGAGGTAATTGGTGACAGCAAACATGGCTTCACTAAGGGCAAATCATGCCTGACAAATTTAGTGGCTTTCTACAATGGGGTTATAGTGTTAGTGGATAAGGGAAGAGCAAATGACATCATCTACCTGGACTTGTGTAAAGCATTTGACACCATCCCTCATGACATCCTTGTCTAAATTGGAGAGACACAGATTTGATGGACGGACCACTCGCTGAGCTAGTTCTACTTTTTTGTTTGCAACTTTGAATACAGATCTCAGAAGCTCTTTCTTGTCTTTTTATTAGTTTATTTCTGATTATGTAGACTTATTACACCATTTTATGAATTTGTAGTTGTAATACCCTTTAAAAATTGCTCATCTTCAAGCCATCAGAAGCACAGAAAAGAATTTTACAGTACCTAGCAACATAACATTACATATTCGGTTCAGTTTCCATAATTTCCTTGCCCTGAACCTTGCAAGTATCCTTCTCTATTACTTGCTTTATGATAATTTCATACCAGGCCCCCCGTTTGTTAAGTACGGCCCTGGCCTCATGAAAGTGATAAGCAAGTACTGTGAAATGTTGGGACGTTCCAGCTCTTCCCAGAGAAAATATAAGACCTTCACCTCCTTCAGTATTCAGAATATGAGTCTCTTGAATCTATTCCAGTAATGTAAAAATAAATAAAAAATCGATACTTCCTGGAATCTAGTACAAAGTTTGGAAGAGTGGTGGAGATAAGATAAGCTTCCCGTGTGTGAAATCCTTTCACCTTTGTAAAGGCTTTCCTGTGTCATGAATTTCCAGTGAAAAGATTAGCAGGAACTGATAGAATTTTCTGAATGAAATGGAGTAGATCCCTTTCCCTATCCTCATTTCACATGTCGCACTAATGGACTGTGCTATTCTGCATACTGAAGACCATTGATAATATGGGGCTTGGAGGAAGGGGAAGAACAGTTGTGTGGCCTTAAAACTCTGACAAGCAGAACACACGAAGGTGTTATTTTTTCTCCAAAGCCTCTGACACAAGTCTCTTGAATTAGATAGACAGTGGACCTAATATATAAACTCTTAAATAGAAGAAAAGGGATGCTGTTGAAACAAATGAACACATAGAACAAAACATCTAACATAATGACCATGAATTGAAAGGGATTTTGCTGCTTGCTTTTTGGATGAGCTCCCAATAGAAAAAACTAATATTAGTCTTGTCTATGGCTATCTATCAGGAAAATGTGTTGCATCATTTGTCTGGTGCTTCCAGGTGCTTAAAAAAGCTCAGTGGTTGCTCCCACTGAAACTTGAGTGCTGTCCAAATGTTAAAATAAGTTTCTAAAAAGCTCAGTTCATTCTAGAAGGCCATGCCCTATGGGACAAGAACCAAAGCACCTGCTGCCCTACTCTGCCGCTATCACTGGCACTTCCCTCTCAGTTTTGCTGGCACAAGTCTTTGTGGGACCATGTAGTAAACTGGATCAAGGGCTGAAAAATACCCTCCTTTTCTGCTGGGTTGTTTTGAAGCATGATAATTTCCCTAATTCAGTTTAAAATGTGACACCACAAATAGTTGTGCCAACAGCAGTGAAGGGATACTACATCACTGTCTAGAAATGAGTAGTGTGGATGGCAATATCTCAAGCTACGTTATTTCTGAATGGAAAACTTTATCTGATCTAGTCCACCTGATCGCTGGTTAGATAAAGCTGTTGTACTACCAAAAAACCCCAGAGGGCATATAGGCACCAATATCCCACATGCATTGAAGTTCATAGCCTGGAAAATTTCCACAGGGAAAGGACATGCTGTGACATCTTTAGAAAAGCTGTGCATGTTTGTGAATAGTTTGTGTTTGATTTTATTCCATTCCTTTCAGTTTTTATTCTTCTCCCATACAAAAAGAATCCTGCTATTTCCTTCCTAATTTCACGTAATCAGTAAAAAAATTTTCATTTATTATACAAATAAGACAATTTGATTAAATACTGGAAAAATAAAATTATAAAAATGTGTTCTAAATATGACAAACTGCAAATACTCTACAGACATGTAAATAGCAGTCCCTTCTCTAAAGACTTTACAATACAATCTGGAAGAAGGCAAAATGAATGCAATAATTAGAAAGAACAGCACAAAGAAAAGATAGTTTTGTGATCAGATTCTGGTAAACTGTATCAAGTCGCTCTATGCATAATCCATCAAAGAAGTAATTCCAAATGAAAGAGTAGCTTGGAGCTACATATCATGTAACTGACTGTGAACTTGTTAACGAGTCATTTTCTTCTGTGTGCTGGTTGTGAGTGGCCACGAGTTCAGCCATCATCTGACACTGTTGGGAAACGAGCTGGTGACTACAGTGGATTCCTGGTCAGTAGCAATCCATCTTTCAAGATCAGAGTACAGTTACTGCTGGGTCAGCAGTATCAAAAAGCAAAAGGACCAGGCCTCTGTTCCATCTAATGCAGTATCTTGTATTAAAAAGAGGAAACAATGCCAGTGTTGTCCCAAAACCGGGGGTTCGTTTACTCAATGTGCAATACGCCTATACACACAGAGCAGAGGTATTTTATTGCATATTTGTGCAGATATGGGTGTCTGTCCCAAGACAGCACACCAAATCTATAAATCAACAGTCATTTATACACAATATTAACATATTCATGTTTCTACTACATATGTATTATTTACAGTTATATGATTAGTTAATAAACCTTCACCTCCCATGTAAATTAGCGCACATGCCTAAATAGTTCTTTCTTTTGAGTCAGAGGTGTAATTAGGGTGGGTGGTCCCTGAGTCAGTGGTCGCCATCTCTCCCTGTTGGAATTATCTTGCCCCTAATTTCCTCCTTCTTTGGCAATCCTCAGCAATTCTTCAAGGTTTGTTGGTAAAACTAGCGGTATATCAGTTACACTTCTACCTTTTGGCAATCACATCCTACTTACCAGACAAAGGCACATTATTTAGATATTTCTTGTCTGGCCTTAGACCAGCAGAGGTAGGGCTACACAGTGGACTTTTGCAGCAGCATGACAACTTGATTCATATCGCATTTTACATTTGGTTTTACTGTAATACCAGTGCTCTGAAAAGAAGGTGTAAACACCAATCCAGGCCATATGTTGATGGTTCTTGCTCAGTTTTCAGAGTTGGTGGTGAAGATATATGCTGGAAGTCTATATATCCCTTGTACTTCTAATTGTGGTTGTTCTTATTTCTCAAAATATCCAGCATTCTTCCAGGGTGGGGAGCTGGCCCACTGGCAAGAAGCTGTGGAAGAAGCTTTCAGTTCAGTTTCCCGTGCTGTGTTCCGTGAATAAATAAGACTTTGCTCCTTTGGGCTGATAACTTTCACTGAGTGAATTTATTTAAGACTACTCCTGATGTCTGGTTGTGAGGGTTTTTTTGTTTTTTGGGTTTTGGTTTTTTTAAAGATCTGTAGAGCAGATGATGTTGGAGGGGACTGTTATGAAACAGAACCTGGACTTATTTTGTGAGGGTTGGTCTTTCCCACCTTACCCTCACTTCAATTAGCACAGCTGGGGTGTGGCACTAAGGAGATAATCCTCCCTCTGGCAGTACAGCTGAATGCTGTTAATCTTTCAAGTTGTCTTTATTTTATCACCCTCATTGTTTAGCTTCATTAGAAAATGGAGTACGTTACTAGTGGAAGGAGAGAGTGGTTTTCTTTTCTCAGCTGAAAGAATTCATCCTGGAAAAAAATGTGAAGTTATGATGATGCTGATTCATGTATTAGCTGAGGTATGAAATGCAAGAAGCTTGCTGGGATTTTTTTTTTTTCCTTTCTTTCTCAGTAATCCTTTAAAAAATATTAGGTGCTCACTCAAATTGCTGGTGGTTTAAGAATGCTAAATGTCGTAAAATTTTAATCTATCTCAGTCTTATTTATGGTTTGGCTGTTGCTACATGTGTAGCAGCAGCAGGAACCAGTCTGGTGTGCCCATGTGTACCAGAAAAGTCCCTCCTGCATGCAGGCACATGTGCATCTGTAGCAAGGAAATGGCTCTGAACAATAAGTGTGGAGTAGGTGTAGTGAAGTACAAAATGCTTCACAGTACTTTTTCCTTCTCACTCACCTCTGTCCTTTTCTTCTTTCCCTTTTTCATGTGTTGCACGGTACTTGAGCCAAATCTGAAGTTCAGTAAGTACTCTGATATATCTCAGTGTCGATAATATGTTAAGAATTATGCCTGTAAACTCTAAATGCATCCTGCTCATGCAATGTGTAAGCCAGTAGTGTTCAGTTCTGACAGGTTTCTGGATGTACTATAAGGATTAGTTATTTTTGCAAAATAGTTCATTACATTCTGATTTTCCTGAGGGTTTTTTGTTTGCTTTCTTTATTGTGCTCAAGCCCACCTATGCCTAGGCTGGCTCAAAGAGGCAGACTTGTCCAATGTTAAAAATGGACTTTTAAGATGCAAGGCTCTTAGTCAGAAATTTCCCAAATCTGAGGTCCTTACCACAGTCATTCTGCAAAACTTGAGTCTGATTTCCTTGTACAATAAAACATTTTTGTATCCCTTTGGCTTTTTAAAGAGACTCTAAATGTGAACAAACAAAATTCTTCCCCATGGTCTCTTGCTTGCTTGAGTGGCATAATTAACCTTAGACTCTATGAAAGATTAAACCCCTTATTTATTTTATAGTATAGACTAAGAGACTAGGATTGTATTAAAATTTTCACCAAAAATGGAAGCAATAGCAGAAAAGAATACAGATGCAAATGTAACTAACCTTTCCATTGGAATTTCCTGATTTCGAAAGTGGTTTACCAGACTGGGATCAGATTTTGAAACATTTATGCCTCTCTATAACTTTGTATATACACGGATAACATTAGTCATTAGATAAATGTCTGCAGGAACATAACAGTGCATTCACTTTATTTTTTCATTTAATTTTCTAGACTATTTTTTTCTTAAGAAGAAAGAAGTGTTTGAAACTTCTTATAAAAATACTCCAAGTGGTATTGACAAGGGTGAGGGAGGTCAGTAGATGAGAGCTTCCCTGACACCCATTAATCATCAGGAGTCCAAAATATACTATGGACTGATGGTACCTGACTGTCCTGCTCTTCCCTTGCCCCTCACTCAGGATTTCTTGCCAAGCATGGAGTAGTGGGATATGGGAGATGAAGGGCCCACAGAAAGAATGCTATGAGGGGAGAGAAGGACTTGGGGCATTGAGAATGCTAAGTGAAAATGTGTTTGTCCACAGCTTGGTGGTTGTATAGCATGGGAAGACTCAAAGTACAGTTTGGGAAGGTGAAAAGCTCATTCTAGTGCAACTAGGAGACCTGGATTGCTTGGGAAAAGGATATTTATCACTCCTAAGGACAACAAAATTCAAGTACCTTTTCTCAAATGGGCTTATCAATTTCATTTAAATTAAAAATAAACCCTTTCATCTCTTTGTTGAGAATAAGCTTAGGGAAAAAGTTAGTCCCTCTCCTGTCTCTGCAAAGGAATCTCTCTGGCAAAGATGGGATCATTTGAAGAAGCTGACTAAAGCTGAAAGGTTTTACAATTATTTTTATTATGTGCAGAAAAATATATCATAGGCCTGACTTTTTTTCCAGTACCACAAAATGTATTTTGTGACACTCCCTTGTTCAAAGCTCCCTTTAACCAAGTTCTTCCATATACTGGAAGATCTCTCCTCCCTCACAGCAAGAATGGTGTAGGAAAGTCCTGTCCCCTTTCCTTTACAACTGCTGAAGCAAGAAAAACTGCTTTGTTCTTTGCTCTGGGACTCTCAGATGTCAGAATGACCCTTTGGAACCATTAGTAGCAGGTGTTAATTAGAACAATCTTTTGGCTGCTCTGATGCACTCCAGGGGCAAGCAGGAGTTTTAAAGCCATATGTACACATTCACTCCAGTCCCCTGTTCTGAGCAGTACAAAATGCTGCTTGGCCACAGCCCAAGATACAGATCCGAATAATTAAAGCAGAAAGTTTGACGTTTCACATTTCAGGCTTTATCATGCTTTCCTCTTGCATGGATTTTTTAAAATGTCTGAATGGAGTTTGTGTTAACAGTTAGGGATCTCAGCCAGGCGTCATGGTGTTCGTTTGCTTCAGGGTATTGCTGATAAGGAACAAGGAATGGTTTATTTTTCTTCTTTAAATAAGTTTATTTAAAGCTACTAAAAAATAAAGCCATCTCTATACGTTTATAATCAATCTGTATTTGTGTCCTTTCAGCATGGTTTGGATAAAATGGGATTCGCTTGGGCATTTATATTTCTTCAAAAGTGTGACTTCACTCATTGTGATTGGTAGTTAGTACACAGCTATTTTAAAAGAAAAATAAAATTCAGATTTCATTATAATTCATCATGATCTCTCCTCCACTTGATTCTACTCTCTGACCTTGGATAATGGGAACTTAGTATCTGTATTTGGCCATCCAGCGTTTTTTGCTTTCTCTTAGAGATACAAAGGGATGTGTCTTGTACTCCATCCTACAAAGATTGGTATTGACTTATTTTTGGACTCTGGCAGTAGGTTTTCTGACAGAATGAACAGTGTTTAAATACAGAAGTCTGGGCTTGCCTCTTCTACCTCTCAGCTGAACCTTTTAGAAGAAATATTGCTGTGGGGTCTAACTTCTGAGGCGGGCCATGAGATGACCAGTGCTGGAGACTCTTACCCCTGTGGAATTTCTAAATAATCAGCCTAGCAATCTGATAAGAATCTGTTACTGCTCTGAGGAACAATTGCCTACACAGAGTAGTAGTAGATGAATTCCCTTTGTGACCAAACCCAGAAAACGCCCTAAAATAGTTGGTCAGTGACAGTGCATTACACTTCTAATCTTAAAAATGAAAGCCATGTATTAAACCGAGTCAGACAGTTTTCGAGTTCTGTGCAAGTTTTTTCAGGGTTTAGAGAAAGCCAAGTAGTAGTTTTTCATCTACTGCCTTACAACTTATCCTGAGTGTAATGGAACTTAAAGTACTTCTGCGTGATTCAAAACCATCTGGCGGAGAGTCTGCAGACGTAATTTCAGGAATGCTGCTGCACCTTGTAGGCAAGGCACTGGGAATAAAATACTGCTGACAAGCATTTAGGTGAGGTTATGCTGGTGATGCTCTAATAACAAAGAAAATGCATCTTAAATGCTATATAACAACCATGCCAGAAATGTGGTAATGCAAATGCCGTGGGATGCTGGGCAGCCGGATGGCTGCTGTGTGGTCCTGGTGCAGGGTTCTGACCTGGGAACAGGCGCGGGGAGGTTCTCGCACTGTTCCACTGTGTTTGCCAGCGCATTTTCCGACATCACATAAAGCCCACTGACATGATGTTTTGCTAGGAAAACAGTGGAAGAGTTTGTGAATATATCTTAAAACAGAGATTTTGCTTAAATGCCGTTCCTATTGTAGAGTGAGGGTCGCAAAAGAAAAATTGAGCTCAAGCGGCTGGACTGTAAGATATCCAAGTTAAGGTGCAGAATTGGTATTTAAGTACCAAATAGTTCCTTCCCCAAGTGAGAAGGGGTGATGAGGGAAGCAATACCGGGCATAGGGCTTCCCATCCTAACTCTGCTACAAACGCAACACATGGCAATGCTGTAAACTGTTAAACTTCCCCCTGTTTACATTTTTTACTCTGTAAAGGAAGGTGGGGGGGATTCGAAAGACTATTTGCGTTTAAGGGAGTTTATAAACAGAGCAATTCCATACTAATTATTAAAAGATGCTATTTTTTCATTTTCTTGGAAAATGGTTTTTTATAAGAAAACTAAAGAAAATGAAAGAGTAAAGCTTGAATTTTAAAAGCATTTTGCCAATTTTTTAAAGGGCTTGATAGTGAATGATTTTTCACCAGAAAGCTTTATGGAAATTTTTAGGTTTGTGTGGGTTTTGTTTGGTTTCATTTCTGTTTGATTTACTTTTTTTTTTTAAATTGAGCAAAACACAGAAAGTGCTGACACAAAAGACTACTACTTGAGAAAATTGAATTTCAGTGGCAAAAATATTTTTTTCCACTAAGAATGTTGCCATTTCTCTTTTAATTAGGGTTTGATGTAAGCATAAATTCACTACTTTGGACAGGGTTTTTTTTTCCACAGATATAAACTATCAAATAAGAGCAAGAACTGTGTTCTTCTAGCATATAGTGTTTGGGACTTTCCTGCTTCTTAAAAAACCCCAACATTCTTCTATTGCATAGTTCAGTAAAAGGATATCAGGCTGTACTGGAAACCAATAGCACATCCAATACAGCAGCACACAGCAAAAAAAAAAAAAAAAGCAGTAAATCTCCGCAGTTGTCAAATAACCTCAATCTTAACCTTCCTCCACTTTTTTTTTTCCCTTTGCCCATCTACTATGAATGCCAACTTTTCTGATTAAAAAAGAAGATCTCACAATGAACCACGAGACTTTCTAAGCCCCTGTAATATCCACAACTTTTGATCACTACTTTGAAGAAACAGTTGTGACCATTTGATGATAAATCACTTACTGGCATGCAAGGGTCCACTGTGCTTTGCTCCCACTCGTGGTGTCTTTCATCTTCAGAAACTTTCTGCAGGGAAATATTTCTTTCTGACTAAAAGTTCAGTGCCCTTAGTGGCTTTTTTTTTTTTTCTGTAACAAGTATGCTGCCAAGTTGATGTTGTAGATTGCAGGGACAGTAAGGCACATATCCTGAATGCTATGTGGATTTGCAGGCTCTGATCTGTAAACAGGCAACAGTAGCTTTACTCTCACTGGGCTTGCAAAATCCTGGCACCTGGCTACCAGAGAAAGGCTTTCCCCATCCCTCCCTGTCCTCACTTCCAAGGTGATCTTTGGCTTGCAGAGATGGAGTACCTCATAGCTGCAGTCCAAAACCACCTTTGAAATACATTCAGCCATTTACATTTAAGTTGTGCTAAGCTAGAACATAGGTTTTTAAAATTTTAAGCCATACTGTGAACTCATGACTCTTGTAAATCCAGAGATCCTCAGCAACTACAATCTCTGGAGGACCGTGGTGACCTAAGATTTATGATAACTTTTCATGGGACATGTTCTCATTGACCCTGAGGGGTCCATTTCTGCAGACTTCTGAGGAAGAACACTGTGAACTGGAGTCATGGGTAACAATAATTGCATCTGATATGCACAAGAGACTTGGGACTGGTCTCCCTTTCACTCCCTTTTCACTGCTGCTGTGTTGATAGCAGGAAGTGGCCAGGTTTCCCTGGCAGAGCGATCCTTTCTGTGTGCAGCTCCCTGTTACGTGTTGTCTTCCTACATCATGCGCTCTCACAGCCTTGGATGTGGAGATTATGGCAGGGGAGAGAGAAAAGGGAACCTGGCTGGGTTGTGCTGCAGCAATTCCTGACTGACATGGGGCTTTGGCGAAGCAGCTGGTGTAGATTAGAGCAGCTCTTGGATTGCTTTCATCTATGGAAGGGCTGGGCTGGTGAAGAACTGGCCCCAGGATAAGAGAAATGCATTGGCTTTTTATGGACCTCGTCCTTAGCTACATCTAATGAACAATGGGCACAGCTGAGAATGAGGCCACACACAGTCTGGAGAGTTGCTTTTCATAACTAGATCTTGGGAAAGATTTCCCTCCAATACAGAATTTCATGGATTTCCTTTGAGAGCTGTGAAAATAAACAAATAAACCTAGTCCTGCAGCTGGAATGTTTCTGACACCATGAAATGAATTTGATTTGCCTGTGTGGTGGCATGCCAGAGGCACTGCTCCTTTTAGAGGGCCTTGTAACAGATACACTTATGGTATCTGAGCACATCTAGATGTGGCTCTTCCAGTCGAGTGTCTACTATCTGGAACAAAAGTATACACTGAAGATGAGATTTAAAAAAAAAAAAAAAATTTTTGTTGGATTAATAGGAATTTGGCCACCAGAGCTAAGTTAGTGCTTCATAGAGCCTGTCTTTAGGAGATTACCGGCTGCGTACCATGTATTGTCCACAATAACTGCAACTGCTCAGACCTCAGCGTGTTTCCCACAGCTTTCCTGAGCTGGCTGAGCCAGTTGTGTAATACCAAAGTGGCACTGACAAGTATTGTTACTTGATTATTACACCTTGTTCAGGCATAGCAGACTTTCATATTTGAGTTTGTTTTTCTTTCAGTATTAGCAAGAATTTATTTATGAGAATTTCATTTGGTGTTCATCCTTTAATTTTCTCTATTTAGAATTACATTTGTGTTGCCAGACCAGCTGGCAAAGTAGTATTTTCTTTCGTATGTATAGCATACAATTGCATGCCCCCACTCTTAGGAGTGACAAAATACTTATATTTCCAGAGAAGATGCATGAAAGAACACATACAATGTTTTGAATATTTACTAAATGTGAATAATACCAAACATAACTTCATCTTTTGTAGTCATGAAGGTTATTCTAGTNTGACGGACGAGGAAGACAGAGATTTGGGTATAAAATATGTAGGGAGGTTAAGCATAAGAATCTATGGGGTTGGCTCTCAGCTGTGCCCTAAAGCCCTTCAGCTTTTTCTTCTGTCAAATGGTTACACGGGAGTTTTATGTAACCTGTCTATAACCAGCAGTAGGGTTATGGAGCAGAAAGTGTTAAAGAAAATCACAGGATGGAGGTATTTGAAAAAAGGAAGGACACAAAAACGGCAAGGCTTCACGAGAAGGACCCCAAGAAAAAGGGGGGAGGGGGGAACTGAAACCACACACATACTCATTTTTGACGCCCACAGAATGGAACGTCTCTGCAAAACATCAGGCAACCTCCAGAGAAAAGACCAGGGAGTGGGTGGCACGATGCAGGTGGCAGTAGGGAACAAAAGGTAGGATCGCTTCTTTCAGCATCAGTGCTCCATTAGATCTGCATAAATATCTAGTGAAATCTCAAGTAAGAGCATCTGAACGCATCACAGATGACTGAATACCAGTGCAAAGCTATATTCCTTTTCCTGTCCATGTATACCCAGGTCTGGTCACATCTCTTTCCAGAGTGGAAAAAAACAGCCAGAAACCACAACATTTAATCATGTAATGCCTTTGCAGGATGTCTGAAAGAATTTCCAGCTATGATAGCTGTGATTTGACCTTCATCTGTTTTCCATGGCTTGGTGAAAAGCATGATTTTCCAATACTTTCTCATTTTTATTTGTGGTCAGGCCAGCAAAAAGATTGCACCTTCAACTTCCTGTTTTAAAATTATTATTTTTAAATGTTTGGAAGGTGATGTAATGTGGAGAACATAAGTAGAGAACTTTTCTCAAGAACTTGAAAACCATACTGGATACCAAGAATACAATGTGTAAATGAAATACTGGTTTCAGGAGCCACTAGGGAGTACTAGACAATAAAAAAGGAGTAGGTTGTTCATTTGCAAACATGTGCATATACACTAGCACAAAGCATGAACTTCAGTGAAGCAACTCATTTTGGACCCTAATTTACTTCTACTGCAGTTTGCTGTTAGCTAGTCTTAAAGCTGTTGCTAGGAAAAATCAATCACCACTGTGGTTTGAAATTCTTATACGCATGGTAAAAATTAATCCCTTATCAATAAATAGTCACAAATAAATCATATAGGCTGTAATTCATTCTGTTGCTGACACATGAGTTGCCTGACTGGTTTTGGATGGCTGAGGGGTCCCTCTCTAATGTTTTTTTAGATGACATGACAAGGATGGCAGCCTCTCCCTGACAATTTCACCATTGCTTATGACTCTTAGAGCTGTATTAAAGGTGCTGGTCACCAGAAAGATGGTCTGATGCCCGTCCTGAGGCCTTTAATAAAGACTAAGTGTGATGGCATTGTTGTTTTAGCAGATAATGTCACACCTGATGAAAAGCTGAAAGGGGAAGACCTTCATGAAGCCTTATTCTTGCTGTTCTTACTCCTCGTCAGCACCATCTCTGAGCTCCACAAAATGCACCATCAGTATAAATGAATAAAGCTCTGTGAAGTACCTGGTACTGCTGCCTCTACATCTGTGGTGGAGACTGAAACACTGGGAAGCAAATGGCTTCCTGAATGAAGTCTGAGATGCAGACACTCTCCTGTTTTCTCCTCCTGTGATTTAACCTTGTGGCCTCTATCTACTTTTCCAGTGTGACAGTTGCTGAAGGTTTGAGGCAAATCCTGTTAAAATCAGCGTGAGGCGTTCTGCTGGCTCTTATCAGGCTCTATTCTTTGGTGTTATGGTAACAGTATGACCCATGGTTGACTCGTAATTATACACTTGAGGAGCAAAGAGAGTGATAGAATGAAGCTGATGTTTTATTCCAGTAATAAGCTGACTGAATAGGGCAAGATTTACTGCAGCTGGCCAGGGCTAATGGCTGTGAGTATTGTGGTGGCTGTGAGCTTGCTCTCGTCTGAGTGGAAATTCTGAGGAAAAACTGACTCCACCAAGACCGAAACGTACTTACTAGTGGGAATAAAAGGGACCACGTGATATGGGGATGTCTGTCTCCGGGCTGGGAATGCTTCCAGCCAAGAGATGAGCAGCCAGCTTATTGGAAGTTTGGGTCAGGACACACAAGCTGCTGCTGAAAGGGCCTGTCTACAGTCGTCTTCTGCACATCTGAACAGGGAATCTCCTCTAAGGGAGAGAGGGTTTTTTTTTCCCCTATTCTGTTTTCCCATTGCTGGTTTTCCAATTCTTTGATTAAGTGAGCAAAATGTGTACCTACTTACATGCAACGGTGGCTCTAATCCTTTTTAGGTGGTGGGGATCCCCACAGAAAGCTCCCTGCAGCGCAGGTGCTGTCTCCTTCCTCTCCCAGCACACTGTGATGCAGGGCTGGCTGCTTGTGTCTGCGTCATCTGAATTTAGCACAGGGAGGAACTCTTTTACCAAGAGTTATGAAGTCCTGATGTGGATGGATCCTGCTTTCCTCAATGTAAAAGCTGCCCTCACCTAAATGCTGGGTGAAGTTCCTTTGTACAGGAGGCTAGTAACTTAAAATCTTCCATGAAATGTAATAAAACATCATTAAATGCATAAGCCTCTAGTCTTCACCTTCATCCACTGTATATCCCCTATAACCAACAGTGATTATACAGTAATATCTAGATTTCTCGCACTAGTTTGTTGTTTGGGTTTGGGTTGGTTGGTTGGTTTTTGATGTGTTGGTTTTTTTTCCTACAGGTGAAAACATTAACTATGCTAAGGCTATAAACTTTCCTTGCAGATTTTTAGGTAAATCAGTGAGTTTGACATGTCTATTTATATTACAGTATCTCTCAGTAGTGCCAGGTTTTGCTCTCTGAGGTACTGTACCAACACAAAAGAGAAAGTCTGAGTGTTAACATGCTTAGAAGCCCTATAACTATTTATATATTTACAGTAGTTTTGCTTGTATTCTGTCTCAGATCAAAAAGTAGCTTCATATTAAAATAGAAGCATCACCCTATTAGTCTCTTTTGTGAGGGAGGGGAGGAGTAGGAGACAGAAAAGCATATGTGTGCATACATATATGCATATGGGGATAAACTTCCATGTACCTTGATAGATCAACACTTTGGAAGTATAACAGTGTACAGGACTAAATAATCTAAAAATTATTTCTATTGTCTCAGCAGTACTGTATCTCCCCTAGGTGACTTGTTGCTCCTGTGGTACTTTTCAATAAACAAAGCCCAGTAGTTGTGTATGTGAGCATGTGCATCATTACGAAAAGAAGTAGATTTTTCTGCCGCCTGAATCCAACAACAAATGAACATTTGGATGAGGACAGCTTGTATGATTCAGATAACATTCTGAACTTGCACTTCAATTTTTGAATGATGTTAACTTTCATTGAAAGTGGCACTGTGTTATAGTTCTTTCCCGTTGTCTGAATTCCCCATAAATAAAAATCCTGCTTAAAGCCAAACTCAATGCTCATGAAATTCCAGAGATGAATTTGGCTTATGATACTACAGGCAATTATTGTTATATGGATTTTTAATCTGGTTTCTTCCTCTACGTTTTTTGTAGAGGGGCTTTGTTCTTGGACACACTCTGCTTTATTATTCTATTGTTGTAATTCAGCTCCAGTTACCCTCTTAGAACTGCTTTTGTTTCAGATTCTCACGGATTTAATTCAGACAAAAAAGCACTTTGTTATATTATGATTACTTTTGTCACTAGACCTCGTAGATATTAACTCATACATGCCAGTAATGTCATGAAATAACTTTAAAAAATATACATGCAATATTAAAATTGACTTCAGAACCAAGTAAAAAACAATCTCTATAGTCATATAGCCCCAGATACTTTTTCATTTAGAAAGTTCAGTAAGAAATTTGGCTTTAATTTTTACTTGTGGCTCTTGTTAGGCCTTCTTAACTTTGTTCATTTTTCTTCTTACCCATGCAGTGCTTCCTCATTTTTATATTTAATAGTAATACTTTAATTGTCAATAGCTGAACAACAAATAGCTACTGAAGTATAAGTATTCCAGTTAGGATTTCTCTTCTTGGTAGTAATCTATTCATATTTAACCTGAAAGAAGAAAACAAAAATATTGCAGGGGAGTAACACACTTCTTTCTTGGATTCCAGCAAGGTAATTCCTTTCTTATTAAAGAAAATCTTCTGACTGATATGGCTACCAAAGATGAAACAAATGCCTCTCTCATCCTCTTTAGGATGCTCTGCTTTCCTCAGTCATTGCCATCTTTTATGAGGAAAAGTTATTTAGATGGATATGGGTGGCACTCATTTTATCAGGATAAAACTTGCTTTTTAATTTGGAACAAGGATCCTCTGCTGGAGAAACAATTACACTAAACATTTTATCCTAGTGAACTGTCTTTCACATAGTCTAATCTATTGGTGTTACTTCAGTTTTTCATGGAATGCATTTGGAAATTCCAAGGAATTATGTCATTTTGTTTCCCATTTCACTGCTAATGGCTCCAGAATTGACACATGCTGTACTTTCTCACAGAAAATATTTAATTTTCTTTTGTCATTGACCTGATCTGAAAAAAAAAAAAAACAACAAACCCAAACATGCACTATGCACCGAGAGTGAATGGAAAGTTTAACATATTAGAAAAAACAGCATCTTATTTTCTGTTTGACACTTCTTGCTTAGTCTGGTTCTGTGTAATTTCCATTCCTCACATCCTCAGCAAATACACAGCACCTCCTTCAACACTAGAGATTTTCCTTGGGACTTATCTTGGACATATTTTTAACTTCTTTTTATGTTTTGTAATACACTTTCCCCATTGAGCAGGGACATCTATGGAACAAAGGTAACTTGCAAAGGAGAGCAAAGTCTTCCTCCTGAGATATCAATAATCTCTGGAATAGCATGGTCCAAGTATACTTTTATGGCTTCAAGCTTCCTCCAAAGGCAGAACACTTTCTCTAATCAGTTAGGAGAGACTGATTACCTGCATTTGCTCCTAATCATGCAGGCCCTGCAGTTGCATAGTAGTCCCTCCTTCTCTTTCCCTTCATTTTGCAATGGTGCTTGCCACTGAAACAAAAGGTCTTTAAAGATGTGTCCTGGTTTTGGCTGAGAGAGAGTTACTTTTTCTTTCTTGTAGCCCGTATAGTGCTGTGTTTTGGATTTAGTATGAAAATAATATTGATAACACACCGATGCCTTTAGTTGTTGCTAGGCAGTTGTAGGGTCTGCACTAAGTCAAGGACTTTTCAGCTTCTCTTGCCCTGCCAGGTACACAAGGAGCTGGGAGACCCCAGACAGGACAGCTGGCCCAGACTGGCCAGAGGGATATTCCCTGCCATAGAACATCATGATCCGGATGTAACTGGGGAAGCTAGCTGGGAGGAGCAATCACTGCTCAGAAACAGACTACACATTGGGTTGTTTTATTTTTCTTTTGCATGTGGTGAGCAATTGCATTTGTGCATTGCTTGTGGTGGTGTTGTTATCTTGTTATCCTATTAAACTGTCTTTATTTCAACCCATGAGGTTTTTTCCGTTCTCCTTTTCATCCCCTTTGTNGTCAAGGACTTTTCAGCTTCTCTTGCCCTGCCAGGTACACAAGGAGCTGGGAGACCCCAGACAGGACAGCTGGCCCAGACTGGCCAGAGGGATATTCCCTGCCATAGAACATCATGATCCGGATGTAACTGGGGAAGCTAGCTGGGAGGAGCAATCACTGCTCAGAAACAGACTACACATTGGGTTGTTTTATTTTTCTTTTGCATGTGGTGAGCAATTGCATTTGTGCATTGCTTGTGGTGGTGTTGTTATCTTGTTATCCTATTAAACTGTCTTTATTTCAACCCATGAGGTTTTTTCCGTTCTCCTTTTCATCCCCTTTGTAGGGGAGGAGTGAGCGAGCGGCTGTGTGGTGCCTACTTAGCAGCTGGGGTTAAACCATGACAAGATGTGATGTAACTTGAGGCAAGAGAAATGCTAGGTCAGAAATGTGCACCTATTTAGGGGATGTATGTCCTTGTACTAGATACACAGAGGGGAAGAAAGAGAAAAGTGTACCTCAATTTACATGTCCCTAGAATTACTTGGAAATGCTTCTGAACCTGAGCTGAGGCATTAAACATGTGAAGGCAAATTCAGTTTTCCAGCACATACTCCATGTAACTATACTGAAGCCAATTGCACTAGACTTGCAAGAATAGACTTAACGACAGAACTGGGTTGTTATAATTTGAAAATGTTCTGAGAGTGGGTCTATAATGTCACTTATCTACCATGCTTCTCAAACAGTAGCAGTAAAGAGTAAATTATTTTAATAGTGAAACATCAGACTAGCATAGGCGCTGGAGTTCAGAATTACTGGCTGTTTAATGCAGTCTAATACTCTTAAATTCAGTATTTGTCTAAGGTCACACTACAGAATTGTTGCATAATTTCACTTTTTCATAATTAAAATAAGCTGATTCTGAAACTTTTTACCATCAAGTAAAAGTCTTCTATTTATTCTCCTTTTCAAAAAACATATAATATCATCTTCCATCTCCCCCTCACTTGTGTGCTGGAGAAGATGTAAGCGCCAGCGCTAAAAGGCATCCTATAGAAAATAGAGTTGCTGTTATCTTTTCAGGGTAGCCCTTAAGGAAGTGGGTAAGTTTGCAGCAGTGAGGGTTATGTGGCAGGAAGGTTTGCCTAAAACAATCAGGGAAAACCTTTGGAGTCAGTCAAAGCTGGGAAACTTTTCACTTGCTAAGGAAAAGCCCCACTTGTTAAGGCACCCGGTCTGCCCTGGTTTTCTCTTTACCTCCAGAGAGCCTTATCCCATGGTACATCTCCCACTACTCCTGGATGAGGCTGTGGTATCTGCTGTCTCTGATCTATCCCTCAGTTTAGCCTTTTCAACCTTCCCGAGTGCAGAGGGTCTACTCAGTTTTCTCAGTAGTGCTATATGCCTGACAAACTCTAGCAAGCATGGGGAAAGGCTTAGCATGGAAACAAAAAATCCCAAACAGCCATTTGCTTCTCTTAAGTCTCCACAAAAAAGAAGACAAGAGTTTCAGGTCCCACCCTTAAACAAGATCCAGGCCTTGTTAGCAGAGCCAGGCCTCATTTTAAAGATGATTTGGCAAAAGAAACACAGACAGGAAAGTTTCCTGCAGCTAGTTTGTTTGAGTGGTGACCTTTATCTTTCTCCAAATGAAAATGAAAACTCTTCCTACGCTGTATGACCTCTGTTGAGGTTTAGTCAGTTGCATCATGATGAGACGATGTTATATATCAACATCTGTTTCTACTGTGTCCGTTTCCCACATGTCTTTCCATGCTATGAACTTTCCCTCTCTTTATATTTCTCCTATTTTTGCTCCCTTTTTTTTTTTTTTTTAAATTACACCTCATCTCTCCTTCTCTCACTCAGTAGTGTG
Source organism: Aramus guarauna (assembly GCA_013400195.1). Classification (NCBI taxonomy): domain Eukaryota; kingdom Metazoa; phylum Chordata; class Aves; order Gruiformes; family Aramidae; genus Aramus; species Aramus guarauna. Next base: position 1,961,214 of record VXBL01007947.1, on the reverse strand, counting down.
ACAGTTAGAAAGAAGCTGTATGCACTGAGACAGGAATGAAGACACTTACTTTTGCTTTTTTTCCAGCTTCATAGCCTTTTGCAGTTTAACTAGTTACCTCTGCTGGAAAGGGCCTCGGCGATGACTTTGCTAGACAGCAACTGTTATAACGGACTCCAAAATCAAATGAATTTAAATGTTGGCACAGAAAGCATAGCTTTACATGTGTTCCTGATAGGAATGGGTCAGGGAAGGACTTTATAGATGCAGATGGTAAGAATGTTGGCTAGGAAAACATTAACTCTCCATTGAGAATGAATAAACTTTTAGTACAAAGTAGCATGCCAAATTCAAGTCAGAAATTTGATCTTTCCTGCATTCTCTCTCTTAATCTGGTTCTTTAGTTAATTCTTCTTTCCAGTAGCTGTTTCCCTTGGAAAACATTGTGCTTGCAAAGGCTCTCTTTGTGTAAAGAGCTCTGATTTCAGCTATTATTTCTCTGATAGCTGACTAGGATATAAAATTCTCAAAGTTAAACATATTGTGCAGAATACAAGCACAGCATGTATAATTTGAAACCAAGTCTTAAAGATACAACTCATGGCAAACACTGAAACTGATGCTTAATGGTAGTATCATTGTCACTTACCCTTTGTGATGTTCTAAAAGCTACATCTTTAAGAGGGATCTTAAGAGTATAAGGACCTTTCCTTCATGCTGCTTCTTTATCTACAAAACTGTTTTCTGCACAGGTGGGTTTTTCTTGTCATTTTCATACCTTTTTCATGCAGATGAGGTCCTTTTTTTGCTTGTCATGTGGAGGCCTGTATAGCCTCTGCCTTTGCAACAACAGCTCTTGTTCTAGAATCTGCCCTCCATGACAAATTTCTGAATTTTGGGAAGGCGGGGGGAGACATTCCTTATTTGAACCAGCAGCGCTTTTCACTATTATTGACAGAAGAACGACAAGGACAGTACTTGAGCACAGTGATTGTTGCTTTGTTATCCTTCCTGGACAAGGGCCGTCCATCTGCTTGCATAGCGCCCAGCACAGTGAAGCCCCAATTCTGAGAGGCTTTTTGGCACTAATATAAGACGAGTGGTTAATAGTAAATCTGCCATGGAGCATGACTCAGCCTTGGTAGTAAGATAAACAGATGGAACAAAATAGGTCTCTTCAGTCTTAGGTTTATATATACTGCAGATTCTAAGCTGAATTCAGCCCGGAAGCATGACATCCAAGCAAGAACATTCACCAGATCAGAAGATTCATGAACAAGCCATGTGAAACTGAAGTTTGTATCTAGAAAAATGACTTCCTAAGGGTCAGAAAGAATCCTGTGAAGCAGTATAGATGTAACTTATCGTAAGGTAGAAGTTAAAAAAAAAAAAAAAAAAGAAGCTTTTATGATTCCTTGAGTTAGGAAAGTTTGGTCTAGTAAGGGTCCCTCGATATGTGTGATGACAGACAAGAGCACAGGCAATACTACATGCAGTGATGAGATTGACAGGAAACAAGCATATAGGAAATGGGATCCCACTGCTGGTGCCAGCTGGAAAAACCTAAAGAGCTCTGCAGAACTGCCACCACAAGTAAATGCAAGGTGAACCCATTAACTAGTGGCTTCTGGTAGCCTTTAGCTTGGCTCTTCCCGGTGCTGTAAGAATTGGTTATAACCATTTTAGAAACGAAGGTGTATAAAAGCAGCTTTGCCTGTGGAAATGTTGCTCACTTCCAAGGTTATGCAGCAGACAGGACAAACAGGTGTAAGGGGTAAGCCCCATCTCTCTGCAATAGTATGTTGACAGAAGAGGACAAATGTGACACAGATGGGTTTCATACTCTTACATCTTTCTTGTACCTCAGGAACATGTGCACTGAGAACTGCGGAGCACTGAACTCTAATAGGACACATTTGTTTCAAGATAATAATCATCAGGAAGCCCAAATAAAGGGATCCATTTTGTCCTTTTTCATACCCATTTCTAAGACTGCATCCTTCCAGATAGGTAGTGGTGTTAATGTTTCTTGAGCTACTTTGTTGGTTTTGTTTCATTTTGTTTTGTTTTCCAGGAGATGCTCTTACCCACAGTGTGAGTACCTGTGGTTGAGCAGCTGCAAAGAGGTAGCAGTCTCAGCATGACACAGCTTTAGTCTCACAAAGGCAGAAATTCCGAGTCTTGCTATTCAAAGGGCTGTAAAAGGAAAACCGCTTAATGTAGAAGTAGCAGTGCTAGCAACCTTAGCTGTGCTGTTATTAATATATATGCACCTACTTTTGGCAGAGACTACACTGCATTTGAAAACTGCTTGCAGATGCTTTTTGGGGGATCTAAACCTGTCCATGTGGGTGGGGTTGAGTTTTTTGGTTGTGGTTTTTGTTTTTTTTTTTTTTAAACAGCCACAGGAGACTTTAATCATGCTGCGGATTTCACACTTGAAAGAATTCACAAAATGTCCTGTCCTCGGTCTGCTGAAGAGCTAGAAAAAGTCAGGCTTAACTGGTCTAGTGTTGGGCAATGTATAGAAGGATTTCCATCTAGCAAGTGAGCAAAGGTACATCAGAATGAAAAGAAAATTCACATCTAAGGAAGAATTAGAAAAAAAAATGACATTTTAATCTCATCTTTTAAAATTAGGCCTTGGGTTAGAGCCTGAAAATTGGGTTTCTAGAAATATTAGGAAGTAAATGTCTTCACTTTTCAGTCTCCCTATTACAAGATTATATCAGAGTTCATGATGAGTTGTTAGGGTGATGAAACACCCAAAGTTCAAGGCACTGAACTTCTGCTGATGGCTATATTCAGTAGTTGTTAATCTAGCTTCTTATAGTGGACTTAGAAAAATGAACTGTTCTGAGTTAATCCTTTCTCCTTGGAATGACCAGCAATTCAGAGATTTATATGGTACATGTTTACATCTCTCATTAGCTCAGTATCATCTCTCCATCTTTTCTTCCCATATGTCTACTTGTCTGTGACAAAGGCATGAATAAAGAATTATTGCTGTCTCTTCTCCCACCCCACTTAGTACAGTTTGGCATCTTACTCAATACCAACGATTGTGAAATTTCAAACAATGATCCATCAAGTTTTGTTCTGAATGCCTGAGGCTTCAGAGAAAGGCAGCACCCATGTCACATCTCCATGCCTTTGGTCCACAGTTCAGTATTGTGGCTTCTTTGGAACACAGAACTGGATTTCATCCCTGATCTTTGGTGATCTGCTGAAACAACAATGCATGAGATGTTATCAACCCTCTCTTAATGTGTAGAATTATAGAAGCTGGTGGCATGAGTGTTTTCTTCCCAGTCCTCACAGTAATCCATCTCGTGTACTTTCCAATATGTGCCTGAAACAACATATTGAACAATTGGGTGTGTTACCTATTGTGAAAAGTTTCTCCTTTGTCTCCCCTCAGTATTTCACATAGGGTTTTCCATAAGGAAGTTTATAAATGAACAGTTTTCAAGATAGAAAGGTGTAATAGATGCTGTGAGAGGCATTCTCATTTAGGTTTCTTAATAGACTACCTGCAAAACTCACATTTCTAGTGTAATACTACTGTTCCTGTCCAATTCATCCCCATGTGCCTCCGATTTTGGGTAGGAGGAGGCAAACATGGGCCATAACAAGGCTTTGCAAACACCAATAGTTGCCGTGTCTGGGCAGAGGTGTGGGTGGGAGACAGGACATGGCAAAATGACAAACTTTCTCCATCTGAACACTTGCTTTGGAGACTTGCTCCATCAGGGATCTACTCTGAGGGTCAACATTATGACCTGTTTAGACTGCCTAAGGAGGCCCAGTAGACCTCTTAAGCCTGTTTCACATGAGGGGTGTTCCAGGTTTATGCCCCTTCTGTAATATTTTTCTATTTTATGTAAACAGGAAGAACTAGAGATCTGCGTGCGGTTGCAGGGCCATGATCTCATTGCAATTACAGAAACATGGTGGGATAGCTCATGTGACTGGAATGCTGTCATGGATAGCTACATACTTTTTAGGAAAGACAGGCCAGCAAGGTGAGGTGGTGGAGTTTCTCTTTATGTAAGAGAGCAATTGGAATGTATTGAGCTCTGCCTAGGGTTGGTTGAAGAATGAGTTGATAGCTCATGGGTAAGAATTAAGGGACAGGCTAATATGGGTGACACTGTTGTGGGTGTTTACTACAAGCCACCTGATCAGGAGGAGGAAATCTATGAGGCCTTCTACAGACAGTTGGAAGTAGCCTTATGATCACAGGCCCTAGTTCTCATGGGGAAGTTCAACCACCCTGATATATGCNACAGGCCCTAGTTCTCATTGGGAAGTTCAACCACCCTGATATATGCTGGAAAGGCAACACTGCTAGGCACACACAGTCCAGGAGGCTCCTGCAGAACAGCGATGATAACTTTTTGACACAGGTGATGGAGAAGCCCATGAGCAGGGGGGTACTGCTGGACCTTTTACTAACAAGCAAAGAAAGACTGGTTGGGGATATGGAGGCTGGGGGCAGTCTTGGCTGCAGTGACCATGAGATGGTGGAGTTCAGGCCCACTTGGAATTAAATCTGGCAAGGGACGTCAAGGACAACAAGAAGGGCTTCTTTACATCAGTAGGAAAAGGAAGACTAGGGAAAATGTGGGTCCACTGCTGAATGAGGTGGGTACCTTGGTGATGGAGGATACAGGTGGAGTTACTGAATATCTTCTTTGCTTCAGTCTTTATTGCTAAGGCCAGCCCTCAGGAATCCCAGACCCTGGAGGTAGGAGAGAAAGTCTGGAGAAAGGAAGGCTTTCCTTTGGTCAGGGAGGATCAGGCTAGAGATCGTTTAGGCAAACTGGACAGCACAAATCCATGGGCCCTGATGGGATGCACCCACGAGTGCTCAGGAAGCTGGTAGATGTTATTGCTAAGCCACTCTCCATCATCTTTGAAAGGTCATGGAGAATAGGAGAGGTGCCTGCGGATTGGAGGAAAGCCAATGTCCTTCCAGCCTTCAAAAAGGGCAAGGAGGAGGCCACAGGAAACTATAGGCCAGTCAGCTTCATCTCCATCCCTGGGAAGGTGATGGAACAGCTCGTTATAGATGTCATCTCTAAGGATGTGGAGGAGAAGGTTATTGGGAGTGGTTAACATAGATGCACCAAGGCAAAATCATGCTTGACCAATATGATAGCCTTTTATGATGGCATGACTGGCTGGGTAGATGAAGGGAGAGCAGTGAATGTTTTCTACCTTACCTATGAGAATGTCAAAAGCCTTGCTGAAGTTATGCTTAGGAAGTGTGGGGTTAGATGAGCGGACAGTGAGGTGGATTGAGAACAGGCTGAATGGCAGAGCTCAAAGGGTTGTGATAAGTGGTAGAGTCTACTTGGAGGCCTGTTGCTGGCAGTGTGCTCCAGAGGTCAGTACTGAGTCCAGTCTTGTTCAACATATTCATCAATCACCTGGATGAACGGAGTGTACCCTCAGCAGGTTTGCTGATGATACAAAACTAAGATGAGTGGCTGATACACCAGCAGGCTGTGCTGCCATTCATCAAGACCTGGATGGCTAGAGAGTTGGGCAGAGAGGATCTAAGTGAAGTTCAACAAAGGTCCTGCACCTAGGGGTGAATAACCCCAAGCACCAGTAAAGGTTAGGGATTGACCTGCTGGGGAGAAGCACCTGGGAGTCCTGGTAGACAGCAAGCTGTCCACAAGCAAGTAATGTGCCTCATGGCCAAGGTGGCCAACGATATGCTGAGGTGCATTAAGAAGAGTGTAGCCAGCAGGTCGAGGGAAGTGAGGCCACATCTGGAATATTGTGTCCAGTTCTGGGCTCCCCAATTCAAGAAAGACAGGGAATTACTGGAGACAGTCCAGTGGAGGGCTATAAAGATATTAGGGGACTGAAGCATCTCTGGTATGAGGAAAGGCTGAGAGAGCTGGGTCTGTCTAGCTTGGAGAAGACTGAGAGAGGATCTTGTCAATGCTTATAAATATTTAAAGGGTAGGTATCAAGAGGATTGGGCCAGACTCTTTTCAGTGGTGCCCAGTGACAGGACAAGGAGCAATGGGCACAAACTGGAACACAGGGAGTTCCATCTGGAACAGGCTGCCCAGAGAGGTTGTGGAGATACTCAGAACCTGCCTGGACACAATCATGTGCAACCTGCTCTAGTTGACCCTACTTTAGGAGAAGGGTTAGAGTAGATGATCTCCAGAGATCCCTTCTAACCCCTACCATTCTGTGATTCTGTAAATCAGGATGTCCTCTTCAGTCATACATGCATTTCACCTGATTCTAAATCCTAGAAATCCCGTAATATGTTATAGCCCTGAGCTCCATAGATATTATTTAGGTTGAGACAACTCATGACAAAATTCTTTTCCTACTCTTTCCAAGACATGAAATTGCACACTCCAGGGACATGCTAATGAGGGAAGTATCTTCTTCACTTTGTGTTAAATTTCTTGAATTCTGTACCCTTAATGCAACTATTTTTGATGCAAAGCAAGTGCAAGAATAAGAATCAATACACTTTACCTTTGTCCTTAGTGATCTTAAGGGTACTAGAGTTACATGTTTGAAAGGTTTCCTGGAAATTTTTGTCCCTTGGATATTTTCTTTCTCTGCCAGTTTGCCAAACCCAGTCACAACATAAAAAGAGTGACTGGAGACAATACAGTTTTCCTTTTGGCTTTTTATTTGGCTGTATGACTCAACAAGAGTTGTTAACTTGAACTCCAGATAAATGGTGTTACTACACATTTAGAAATGTGCAGGGGCAGCCCAAACTGAATCAGCATTTTGAGCACTTTCTGTGACTTTTCTGTTAATTGCAGGAAAGCACTATGGGAGAAAGCAAAGACAGTGAGAAGGTGGTAATAAAAAAGCTGTGATACCTATTTCAGGTATCAGTAGAAGCAATGGCAATATCATGTTTTATGAAATTGCTTCATCTTCCTCATCTTTTTTTCCTTTGTCACAATTGTTCTTTTTTTTTTTCACGTTGTCTTATCCTGGAAGAACATGGTTATTTTTCTTTTGCTTTGTTTCTCTCTTCCAGTCCTTTCATTAAACATATTTAGGGAAACTGTTCATATCAGATATTATCTGTTGGAATCTCTTTTATGTGTCTGGCCAGATGTGAGATACGATCAGCCTTCATGGGTTGTAAAGCACTTCTAGAGCTAAAGTTGGGACTGGGAAGAAGTGCGGTATTTATGCAATGTAAACAAGCAATAGAAGTCAGCAAGGCAGAAAGGATGGTTGGGAAGTTGGTCGCAGAAGTCTAAATTGGAAGCCTAGGAGAGCATTTATCAGCTCCTAAATCCAGTCACGTTTAAGGCAAGAGTGAAGTATGCAACAGCTGCTGGTTGTGGCAAAGGAAACTTGGATGTATATAGCTTATAGCCCCTGTAAGGGGTATCTTCAAAAATCAGCTTAGATCTAGCCAGAGCCAACAACCTAGTATAACAAAAGTATAGTTGCATTGTCATTACAATTTTATCATGAGGTCTGTCCTCAGATGGGTGGTTGGTTTCTGTTAGATCAAGACACCTGATCTACCTATGCCTTTTCTATGAAGGAGGTGATAGTTTATTTTAAAAATTATTTGAAATTTACAGTGGTGGGGCAAAAATTGCTAGTGACAATTTCAGTAGAGATTTGTTGAACTGTGGTGAAGAACAAAGTATTTTTAAAGTCTCTGAGGAAATGGAGCACCGTGTTCTCATGTGGTGTAAACTGGAAAGGCTCCAGTGGGTATGCAGTGGATCTGTGCTGATCTATGCATCAGCTGAGAGTCTGGCCCACTCTTTATGAAGACCATTTCATAAATGAGTGGAAAAGTAATGTACAAGACCTCTGCCTCTTGCTGTCCTCTTATTGTTGGCTATTGGCGTAGTCCTTTTAGCATAAGTTCTCCTTGCTAGAAGCACCCAGTGCTCCAAGTGACAAATGGAATGCTGAAATCATGAAAAACTGGTGCAATCAGAAGTCTGGTATCTGAGAAGATGTACTTTTGCAGAATTTTCAGCTGGTTTGTAATAGTGTTTCAGGACTGGCACACTAACAGGTTTAAATGTGCTTTAATCCGCTTATGTAATTTAAGCACCTCTGGGAGTGGTGGGCATTCATTAAATTATTTGTTATGGTGGGAGTTCTATCATATTGAGCCAGATGCTGCTTTCCATGAGATATGCTATTGTGCCTGGCCCAAACTAAGCTGAATAACTCCATCAAATTCGATTAGGCTATAAAATAGGTCTCTGCTATGTATTAAAATGCATCAGAGCACATACTTGGCTCTTCTAAGCACCTGAAAAGGTTTCCTGAATGTAACTTTATCAGCCATGCTACAGCTGACAGTTTTTCCCCTTCCTTTGATATTACTTTTTACTCTTTCTACACCATTACCCATCCTACAGACAAATGCTCATAACGGCTGATTTAGTTGAGAAGGAGAAATACATTGGTGTGAAATGGCTCAGAGGTCTCCTTTATTGCTGAATATTGCAGAAAGGTATCCAAATTACAGCAAGCTTGATTTTTGAAGGGAACAAAGAAAAATGATTCAAGCCCATGTTCTGCATTATTTGCTCTCTCACCATTTGGTGAATTAATACAGGACAGCAACATAGCCCTGCATATTTTCCAAACATAAATCCAGTCCTGTGTTTCTCCTATGCCCAGATTGCCCTTGATCTGAACAGGAGTTTGGAATTTGCTAGGAATGTGAGGGCAAACAGTCATATAAGGCATGTGTGCTCTTGACATAGGTTACAACTGAGATAAGACTAGACCAGAAACCTCATATATGTAAATAATGTACACAACTGAAGTATGACTTTTTTTTTCAGTTCCTTTTCTCTAAGAGGTCTACTTTATTTATTTACAGTTGAAATTGTCAACATCTACTGGATAGGCCTGAACTATGTCTTCTGTCTTAATTTCTCTGTTGGTTCCCAAGGAAGGATAGTTGTGTCTATCTGAGAGCACCAAACACTCTTTGTTTGTGGCTTTGTGCTCTGTAATCTGTGCTTGAACCAGTTCAGTTTGATTCTCTTGAAATGACTGTTTAGATTGCAGCCAGTTCCCAAAGCCTCTATTATAACTCAGTCTCCAGTGTAGCCTTTTCTTTACCTTTTGCTGCTCCATTTTCCAGGGACAGCTTGGCATTCTGCTTCCTGCCACGTTGCCCAAGTGCCGTATCACCTCTTACAGTCTCTGGGCAGGTGAGACCTCATCTGTCATGCTCTGCCCACCCAGGCTGGGACCCTGGTATCTCTGTCCCCCAGTTCTTGAAGGTTCTGGGTCCTATTCACATCCCTAGTGCTTGCTGCTTCCCATACTCCCTACACTTTCATTTCTTTAAAAAGTAAAATGTACAAAAGACAGCATGCCAAGTCAGAAATCATAAAACACATTCACTATTAAATAATGTGCCCTACAAGAGCTATGTGTAGGTTTCTGTAGGTGTCAGCAGCTGCAAAAAGTGTTGGGTTCAAGTCCTATAAATCCTTTCTTAAGAGAAACATTTATGGTTTGAGCACAAGCCAGAGCTATATTCTTTTTTTCTGAGTCAAAGAAAAAAAAAATATAAGTTCTTATGTCATGTTTTGAAGATTACTCTTTTCAACTTGCATACATTCAGGCATCTTTTGGAACATGAAATGATAAAATATTTTTATAGAGTGGGGAGGAAAACAAAAACCCACAAGAAACATGATAACCATGTGTATCATCTGTGCAATAAACTGAAAACTAACAAATGGTTTCACTGGAAATTTGGCCAGCTTCAGAGTTCACAGCCACAACTATCTGAAATGAAGCTGAAAACTGTCACAAAGCAACTCTGAGCCTCTTAAAATCCACCTGTAAGTCCAGACAAGTTTAGCAAAAGTGGAGCCACTGGGATGTGATTGTCTACACCATTCTTCCCAAGCTCTGCAGCCCGACCTTGTTTGGTGAGGAGCTTTGGGGTCCGAGTCTGGCACAGGCACTGGTGGGCCCTGCTGACCATGAGGTTTAGCTCTGTGCTGTCATCCTCTGTTTTGGCATGGTGAAATCAGCTCTAGTCACTGCAGTTCTGTTAGGTTCAATTCTAAATTAATTGGGTGCTGTCTGTTCAGCAGCACATTGCTAGTCTAGTCTGGACCACTTCTAAGCAATCTCCAAGCAGTGAACGTGGGGGGGAACCCACCCCTGGAAGGAGCACAAGCTCCTGGCACAGTGTCCCAGACCCTAAGAGAGAGTGAGCTCTGCCTTCCCTCTTGGATGTTTCCTAACTGCAGACTGCTGCCTGTAAAAACAGGCACATGCGCTGTGTACTGCGCCTGTCGTGTGCAGCTCCTGTGCCTTGTCCTCGACTGTAGGCGCAGCAACGCTCTCTTACCGTTTATACTGCTGGAATACAGACAAATGTAAAGAGTGGCAAATATGGTGCATAGAACACGTATAAGGAACATATGGATGACCTGGCATTAGACTTCAATGTGTCCCTAAAGGTAGTGGCTTCATCCATTAGACCATTCTTCTCCTAAAACAAAAAACAAAACAAAACAAAAAAAAATCACACTGCTGGTGAAGTGAGATTGTCCGATGCCACCCCATGGCCTGTGAATGACAATTTAAGCAGCACTCATCTAGGGTAACTACTGCGTTAAATACATTCTCTTGGAGCCAAACTTTTAAGACTCTCAGAAGTTAAATAAAAATGTTTATATACACACGGAGTTTTATCACATGCATCTGGAGCCAATCAAACATTTCCCTAATGAAATGTGTTATGGCAATCCAAGGACAAGTTTTAAAAATACACATTTTAGGAAATGTCTTTGATGGAAAGCCAGTTTTCCAACCACTGGAAAATGACAAATATTACCTTGATATCCTCAAAAGTGGCACATGATTTACTAAGCTCTGAAGGAAATATTATCAACAGTGCTACCAAATTTAATGAGGGTGGGAGGGATGTTACTGAAATGCCTAGCTCATTTAGGACCAAGAACAGTTAATGAGCTCCTGACATGGGAGGTCTTGTTCCAAGTAATTTCTCAGAATTCCTGGAGTATATTAGCCCTGGTCTGTTCCCCCTGGAGTCAGGGAAATGCCACCACTGGTCTGTGTGGGAGCAAGGCTGGCCTGTTATTTACTACCTTATGGTAGCCAAAGACGACACAGCATTTTTGGTTTCTTGTGTCTATTTTGCTGTTGTTTCTTATGTCTGTACTAAAATACAAACATGGGAAAAATGTAACATCCAAGATTTTATTTCTTAATTCTAGAGGCAGTTAACTTATCATGGATGCTTTTGGCCTACCTAAAAGGAAAAGAAACATTGTCTCTGCTTTCCTTAACTGCTTTGATACTGAAAACTATTATGATGTCTAAATAATGCTTTACTATTAATAGATTAATCAAATGGAAGATATGCCATTGCAATGTCAAAAATCATAGTTACAAATTACCAGCTGGAGTCTGTTTTTTGTCCCATGTATCAGGTTCCTTGGGTAACCTTGAAGAAATGTGATTATATCGATATAAATGGAAGCAAGAGCAGGACTATGAAGAGAACGTAATAGACCTCAGGGTAAGTCTTGTTTTCTTGAAAGGTGTTTTCTTCTCACAGTGAATTTCATGGTAGTTACCAGCCCCAATTTGATTTCTCCTGAATAGAAATTCACTGCAGCTAAAAAGCTATGACATGCTAGTAGTAGAAGTAGATTTGTCTGTCTTTGCCATAGCTTCCCTGTTCTCCTCCACATGTCCAGGTGTTGAATGAAGTACCAGTTTCCATAATGCTGTCACTATTTATTGCACATGTGGAGTTCCTACCTTGAGACATCTCAAAAGGACACATGATTTGGGAAAAGTTGGGTCCACCATTCCCTAATAACCTAAGCCAATGTAAATGTGTCCTTTGAGAAACATCCAAATACTATTACTCAGGTTTGCAGATCAGTTCATCCCCAGAGGCCAGGTAACTCACACTAATAAAACAGGTAATAGACAGAAAAATCAGAAGAAACCAGCTATAAAACCTTCTCTGCTACCCGGTAGAGAACAATCTTTCCCAAGATAGTTTTGAGGGTTTAATTTGTGTTCCTACAAAGCAGTGCATGTGTTAAAAAAAATTAAGTGATTACATAAACCAATACAGAACAGAATTATAGCATAAGAGCCCTAATGCAAATTCTGGTGTGTGGCTGAGTAGCAGAACAGGCGAGTAGATGCTGAGAAAGTGATGTATGCCATTACAGAGCCTGAAGGGAAAAATACTAATTCCTTGCTAAAGCACATACGTGGTAGGAAAATATGAAAAGAAAAAAAAAAAATCAAAACTATTTACAGATTTTATAACTCAAGAAAGGCAAGGTTGTAATGACAGAATGGAAGAGTACAAATTACCTGAGACAACACAGTTCTAGTATAGAACACAAATGGGGTCATTTAGGAGTGGTCCTAACTTCAAAACTACTCCCAGCATAGGAAGAACAGCTCAAATGGACCAAAACAGTCATGGATGATGAGGTCTGAATGGCAGACACGCCTGCTGACATTTTTCTATGTGCCAATTTTTTATAACCTTATAAACAATCAGCAGGTGGGGCAAACACCACAATTTCTACTTTCACCACCCACAGAAAAAGTTGTTCTGTAGGAAGCTCTGAGACCTAAGAAGCTCTGAGATTCTGGTGAGCTTGGAAAGAAATAAAAATACTAGAGCCCTGACCGCTTGTGGTTACCGACGTTTTCATGGCACTTTTTGTGTGAGTAGGAGTGTTGGCACCAGCGGGCTGGCTGGCGCTAGTCCGGGTCAGCGTGTTCTGCTGACCTGAAAAGACTCAATGCTGTTTCAGTTCTGTGCAATATGCTCATGGATCAGAAACCCTTAGCTTGTGCTTGTGTGCAACTAAACAGCTGCAAAATTCCACCTTCATGGTGAGTAAAGCAGGGACTGATATGATTTAAATTTGTTAGGTGCTTACCAAGGAGATACACATCAATGAAATATATAGAAAAAAAATATTGTGGATGCGAAGAACCTCAGAACTATATCTTACAACTTACACAGTCCACATCCTTCTCTGGTCCAGCACACCTCTAGAAGGATATTCTGATGCAGACGCTTGCTTTAAGAGGATGGAGGAGGAAAAATGCAATGGAAAGTTGGACTGGCATCCCAGCCCCATTCATACTGATGGCAAGGAGACCTATGATTTAAATAATTTAGGATATTGCCTTTAATTGGTTCTGGTTACACAATCTTCTGTTAATGTCTTTCCTCCCACAGTTTCTCTGAAGGAATGTGCTCTAATGAGAAAATGTTCTGTCCATTTTATTAAGGACAGAGTGCTAGCCATGAAGAGGTTCCCATAAAAATCACCATGCAGAGGTGGATGAAATCACCAGAGCCAAGGGCCCCAGCTGCTGGAGTCATGTGATTATCATAGAATTCAAGCTTCTGTCTTTTGTTGTGGCAGGGGGAAAAAAATTTAAAACTACAACTACTGTGTAACAGAGGAAGCAGCATTTGAAAATACAACAGCACTGAGAGGTATGAACTGTATTGTAATACAAAACCAATTCCAGATTCATTGACAATGTAACAACTCTCTTCATCTCAAAATGTGCCTTAAAGTGTTTTGCATATGCATATACCCTCCCTCCCTTCCAAAAAAAAAAAAAAAAGAAAAGAAAAAAATCTCAGAACTTAACTGAGATGCTTCAGCTCAGGCCACCTATGAATACTGGCCCAGAGGGCAGGAACAAAGTTCTCAAACTCCATTCTATTCTGTGGATACAAGAAGTAGCCAAAATTTTACTGCTGACCAAGTGTGCCTCCTGATCATGCTTGGTACACCTGAAAGGCAGGCAGGCACGTGGCAACTGTCAGTGCTAGTCCCCGGCAATTAGGCTGCCTGCAGAAATCCCTTGCAGTGAGCTCTTCTCCCTCCACACCCCAGTTTTGGCTCAGCGTGGGCTGTGAGTGAAAGCAATTGCAGCCAGCAGTTTTGCAGCAACTGAATCCAAGAGACTTGTTACTTTAGGATATTTTGTCTTTATTTAATCTCTTCTACTTGCAAAAGAAAGTCTTGTCAGCAAATCACTGTAAAGAGATGGGTGCGTCAAATAGATGGTTAGACCGGGTTGTCACTGGTGGCCCATATGGGCTTAAGACACAATAAAATAGGATTAACCAAAAGTATGTGTTGCTTCATGTCAGAACTTTTTTTACATCATTTAAGGGCTCATCTAGGGGAAGAGCCTGACTTGAGCTCTGGTAGGGTGGGGGACTGGAAAAGTGGCCTTTGCCATTACACCTGACTCAGAAAAGAAGACCATGCTGGCCTAGGAGGGACAATGGCCCTTTGCCAATATGATTGCAGAACAGAACAGAGTCTTCTGTGGCTGTGCTAGGACACCAGGCTGCCCTCTTCCAGCCCTGCTGGGCACTCTTGTTGAGCAGTTCTCTTTTTCTCCCTACAGCAAAGGTTAAAGCACGAGTATGTGCATTTCCCCAAGGGGAGGGTGAATCAGTGTACCTGGTTCTTAGATGAGAAGTTTGTTTGTGTGCTCACATCTGTGTACATGTGTGGTTTTGTGTTTATATAACATGGTTGACATTTTGCTGCAGAGATTAAGTTGTTAAATACCTGTAGCAAATTTTAGGGTACCAATTTTTATCCAGGCACCTCTGCCTCCATTGTTCTCTAATACTGTTACTTGAAAATTGGATGTCAGATCAAACATTTGTATGTGAAACTCAGAAATCTTAGCTGACACCTGAGTTCCTGAAAACATGCATTGCAATTTTGCTTTGCACAGCTTAAAAATTTGAATCTGCTTAGTTTCCAGTGAAGTGTGATTCTGATTTAAGTTTTCTAATTTCCTGACATACAGCTCAGGAGGGTTCTTACATTCAAACATACCCTTGTGAAAAGACAGAACAATTTCTGTCCCCCAGCATTAGCTGTTGTTAGAGATCAGCGTGTCAGGTCCTGCAGCACTGCAGTGATTTTAACTTGGAATGGCTTTGTTTGAGGTGACCATATGACATGAGTTGTGATACTGCACCAAAGAGGTGCCATGTAGGATCCTTTGTCATGGATATGCAAATGCTTTCTTCCTCCTCAGGCTTTCTGTGGTAGAATTTTGTGTGTAAACATAGTGAAAGAATGAATGGTCAATGGCACAGAACATGACTTCAGTATTGATTGGTGTCACTGTTGCATAATATTTAGGGACCCTGTAAGAAGCAGGGTCAAATCAATCTACATGTGTTTAAATACTCAGAAATAAGGCAGTGGAAAAATTTTGGGAAAAACCAATTAGATCTTACCAGAACATGATGTTTGTTAAGCAGTGAGCCAGACCAGACTCCCCTAGTCTTCAACAAAGCCATGATTTTACCAGCTGTTTTAGTTCTGAAGCAGTGACAACAGACAATGAATATTGAAATCAGTGGAAATTCAAGGTACTGTACATATCAAAACATAATTTACAGATTTAGATCTTCATTTCCCAAAATGAATAATAGGGACCATTTAAAACCCCACATGCTCATGGCTTTTTAATGTAAAATTTTGTGGAATCCCAGAATTTATATCAATGTGGAAGGTCTCAGATCCTTAAAAATAGATAAATTTATATCATTATGTTGAACATACACATGGCAGTATGAGGCACAGAGACCGTAAATGCTTTGCCTACATCACATAGAAAATTAATGAGGAAAGTGAGCTAGGATCCAACCTACCTTTATTCCCTGTCCGAGGGAACTAGGGACAGCCACTGTAGGTAGCAGGCAGATAGCTGGACATGAGGCCCTCCTGCCTTGCTGTTGTATAAGACTTTGTCATGGTGTAACCCCAGCCAGCAACTAAGTCCCACACTGCTGCTTGCTCACTCCCTCCACAGTGGGATGGGGGAGGGAATCAGAAGAGTGGAAGTGAGAAAACTCATGGGTTGAGATAAATATAGTTTAACAATAATAATAATGATGATGATGAAAATAATGAAAAGGAAATTAACAGAGAGAAATGAAACCCAAGAAAGACAACTGATGCAAATGAAAACGATTGCTCACTACCAACTGACTGATGCCCAGCCAGTCCCCAAGCAGGGCCCCCCCGCCCCAACCTTCCCCCTAGTTTTATTGCTGAGCATGATGTCATATGGTATGGCATATCCCTTTGGTCAGTCGGGGTCAGCTGTCCTGGCTGTGTCCCCTCCCAACTCCTTGTGCACCCCCAGCCTACTCGCTGGTGGGGTGGTGTGAGAGGCAGAAAAGGCCTTGGCTCTGTGTAAGCACTGCTCAGCAGTTACGAAAACATCTTTATATTATCAACACCGTTTGCAGCACAAATCCAAAAGATAGACCCCTATTAGCTACTATGCATAAAATTTGCTCTACCCCAGCCAAAACCAGCACAGACTTTTCTTGCTACGTAACTATCCCTTCCACTTTGAAGGCTGTGGCCCCTTTATTTTCACCTAAAAATGCTCTGTCTCATCCCAGGAGATAACCTCCTTGATATACACATTGTTTCTGAAGGTGGTTTTACATGTGAAAGTATAGATTCCCCCAAGACTATTCCAGAATGACAAGTAAAGCTTATATATGTATTGGCAATATATATGTTATAGATAAGTAGATCAATAAATTAAGGGTAGTGTGTGTGTGTGGTGTTTTAAAGATTGTTTAGTTTAGATGACAGTGGAAATAAGATCACAACACATGGTCTAGTTCTGTAGCTAAACGTCCTCAATATCGAACTAGATTCAGATGTAACATTGTGGCCTCAGAACTGTCTCCCCAAATTTTTCATGATTCTTGTATCTGTTCTTCAGGGCTTTTTCAAGGAGGATGCTTTTTAATCATGCCTATTGGTGCATGAAACATTAAGTTTTCTGAGACAAAGAATGTATTTTTTAAATAGCTGAAGTTATGCTGTTTTAAAATCAGCTTTGAGTCTGGAAAAAGCCATTTTGTGAGGTTTCCAGAGGTTCCTGCCAAAACGCCATGAGACCATTATTTCACATTTGCTTCCAGATTTATCTGGAAACCAGAAGTGCAGACACAACACAGAAGAGCCGGAAGAGACAAGAGTTCACCAACCATTTCTGAACTTTCAAAATGAATTGTTGCTGGTTCAGTCTGAGAAAAACAGAGAACTTCGGGGAGGGAGGAAGTTGACTTTATTTCCCAATACTTTTCCATTCTAAAGCAAATCCTCTTCAGATTAAATATCAGTTTGATTAATTAGATGGTAATTATCCATTTGCTGACTAAACAATAGTTTCTTCTGTTGAAACTAAACAATAGTTTCTTCTGTTGAAGTCTATGCTTAAAACACAGTCCTATTCAGAGAAATGACAGAATAATTGTCATTGAAAGTTCCTATATTTATTTCTCACCGATATCAGAAAAATATGCTCCATTTCAGAGAAAACAAGGAGACAACACTCATAGAACAACTAGCACCCCAGTGAGCAGGACAAACAAGTGAGTGTGTCAGGGTGAGGTTCAAGTGTTGGACCAGGGTCAGACAGAAAAGCAACAGAATCCAAATCTTTCTTATGCTGTCTAAAAGCATTGTCTATCAGCAAGGTACCTATTTTAGGCTTATCCTCTCTCTGGTTGTGATCAAAGTTCTCATCCTGGAGGGAAGCTTTTGTTGAAGCTGTTCTACTTTTAAGAAGAGTTTCAGTTTCAACAAGTAGATATTTTTAAGATGAAACACTGCTTAACTGGGAATTTCATAACAAGCTTTACTTGCTTAAAGATTTGCTTTATGGAGTAGGATTTTTTTCCTCCCTTTGCATCATCCTTCATTAAAAATAAGAGTGGTGTTCCTTGGGTCAAAGCCTGCACAGAATTAAACCTATTCATACTTCAACTGGTCAATTTTTAGCTTAGTCTAACATCCTGGGGTATGTAAGCCACATTATCCAATGGAGGCACACATATCTAAGTAAAGCACAGCACAAATTACAGGTCTGACTGAACTGCAAGGGATCATTTTGAAGGTAAGTTTTTGTATTGAAAATTGTTCAAGATCTGGTAAAGGGATCCTGACAAAACGTTGCAATTCATCTGCTCAAATTCCTCTTCAGTATGTACATACATACGTGTACGTATATAAGAGTACATGATATATAAATAGGATTTTCTGCCAGTAACTCGCTCATCATCTCTCACATATTGGCAGCAGATCTTATGTACATACCAAGAAAAAGGTTTAGTCCCTGCGGGAATGTGTGCATGTGGAGGTAAAAAAACACACTCGAGTCTTATTGGCGAAGGGTGATTATAATGGTGCACGCATTACTTCAGGTATGTGCGAGTCAAATGCCTGCTGACCTGAAGCAGTCATGGTTCAGACAGCCCGGCATGGCCTCCTGCCTGCTGTGACCTGGCACAGCCCAGGACAGCGCGAGGCTCCTCAGCGTGTGGCTGGCAGCCACCACTTCCCCTAGGAGTAGAAACCTGAAGGCTGGTGATAAAAGGAAAGAAAATTCTGCATTTGAAGTTAGCTTTCTGAAATCATCAAATAGGTAGGTTTGTCTTCAAATTAATGCTTTCAGACAGTGGTCATTCTTCCCTCCCTTCCACAGCTGAGCAGGTAGCACTTTCCTAAGTTGAGGTCCAGATCTCAGTGCTTCTCTAAACGCTGGGCAATGACCACCCCCACTGTGATGCCAATGCAATGGAGATACCAGAATGCCACAGAAGAGGTGTTTGCTTCTGTCCATCTCCTCTGGACCTTCTCTAAACTTTGTTCAGGGAGATTTATTATACGAAAATTTATTTGTGTAAGATAAAATACATTTTAACTTCTAGAAGGAAATCCAGAGTAAGCATATCTTCATTTTTTCCCCCATGTAAATTAACTTTTTGTTAGTAGCACAGCAGTAGACAAACCTCAAAGAAATTCAAGCTCATTTTTGGTGAAGCAGAACACAATAGCTCGCCTTCTTTTCTCAACAGCTTGATGCTCCTAAAATTAAGTTTTTGGTGTATGTCCAAATATACAGCAAAGAAAGAATTTCCTGTGGTATTCTGCTGCTCCTGTTTGGCTACAGCTGGAACCAAGAAATGTAGAAGCCATTACAGACATGAAGAACAGTTGTAATAGTTTGCATTTGTAAAGTGGTCCAGATAGTAACAATCATGGGCTGTGGTTGGAGTGAGCATGATAAAATGGCTCTGTTACAAGCACAGTGCTTCAAATGAAGTGGTGAAAAGGAGATAAAGACATTAATTATATTAGAGCTGATATACTTTGACCAGAGGTGTAGGTGCCTATGAAACTGAAAAGGCTATTTATTCAATCACTGACATAATCTAGCACAAAATAATGAAAGTGTGGCAATTTTTAAATAAAGCTAAGAGATGTTAATTACCTAGAACTTAAGACTTGCTTGGGACTGCAGAAAAGAGGGATGGGTGCTACATCATGTCTTATCCTGTCTCATTGTATTTTACACACAGAGATAGAGACAGTCAAAGACAAGTAAAGAATTTAGATAGGTTCCTTTAACTCATGTAGTGACTTCCTCTTGACAGTTTAACAACTCCTACCGTACTGAGACATATTTCACCCTTAGTGATCTACATTTTCTTTAGTAAGTAAACATGACCACTTTTGTCACTTACGAAGAAAAAAGCAGTAGGGTAGGCCTGGAGGTGAATGGCATGATTTACTCTGGAAAATCAACACAGGTCTAATGTACATGAAGAGGAACAGATGCTTTCACTTTCATTGAGGATCCTTGACAGCACTTACTGAATTTGATAGTATCTTGGTCCATACATATATATATATTTGGGTTATATATTTGGTTGTTAAATTGCATGTCAGTTTGCTGTGCCAAACTCACAAACAGTGGTCACTACCCATTCAAAACACATAGTAATCTGACAATTACTGGGGTGACTCCATTGATAGTATCAAAAATAAATAAAAATTTCTGATAAAAGCAAGCAGGAACTCTCTTTTTAGTAGCTTCTATTGCATAAGCACCTAATTAAGACAACCAGGCTTGGGTGCTGTTGTATTAGATGCTAAAGAATACAAAGAGATACAGTTTGTGCCTTAAAGTTAATGTTGACTTTTTTAACGGTAATATTACCCTTGCATCCCAGGAAAATCAAACAACAAATCACATTCATGCAGTACTCGTAAATCAGTAAAACACAAAGCTGAGGTGAACAACATTTACATGACATGAATCACAAACTGTAAAACGCCCAATAAAATTTCACAACATACCTGTGGAACAAGTTTTGCAATGTGTAAATAACACAGATTCCCCATTACCAGGAAGAAAAAAAAAAAGTCTTTCAACATACACAATACGAATTCTACAGTGTACATGAAAAACAAGTTCCACCATATGTGTGAGGGTTTGAAGAATAAATAGAATATCTTAATATTCACTTAAACCTGAACTGACCCATTGTCTCACGTTGAATCAGTATTTGGTTTTTGTGGTCTTTTGTTGCCTCAGGGTTTAATTTATGAAGGTGAATTAACGTGAGAACTGGTCGTTTAAATGAATTGTCATATCTGTGACCTGAAATGCCATGAAAAGTCTAGAGCTTGCCTTTTATTAGCCTCATAAATTGGCTCCTGACAGATTCATGGAAGCTTCTGAAAAGCAGAAGTGCAAACAGAAAGGAATATAAACACCCGAAGCATAGATACAAATATGCTGTACTATGTACGTGTGCAATGGACACTGCAAACTCGTGGCTGAACTCCATGGCAGGCAGAGGAATGGGCTTCCAACAAGAAGAAAGCCAAAATGTGCCATAAATGTTTACAAAACAAATGATGCAATGAATACCACATATGGGCTTACCCCACAAGGTTTTAGGCACTTAACTGAGACGTGTCGGGGTCTCTTTAGCCTTTGCTCCTTATATAGCAGACTATATGAAGAATCTAGCTAGCGATATGCCCAGCTGATAGTCAGCTCCTGCTGACTAGTTTTCCCCTTCTCTCCCAACCTGCATCTGCCAAGTGATCCCACGCTCCTCTCACTGTAGGCTGGGCAAGAGGCAGCAGCATCTGAGGAGGCATCCATGTATGGGTCAGCTAGATGTGTGGGTTGGCTAGCTGTGCTGGTTGGCTAGCCATCTGGGGTGGCTAGCTATGTGGATTGGTGCACCATCCTGGCACATCAATCAGAACCGAGAGCTACGATGCGCAAAGGGTAACATTTCCTTCAGGTAGCCTTTAACTTGTGTTTTCCAACTCTCTAGCTGTTGTGTTTTCACAAAATGCATGGAGCTCTCCTATTTCAGAGAGCTGTAATCTGTGGTTGGTTTTGGCTGTAAAAAGTAAATGGATTACTGAAGTTACAGGGAGAGTGGAGGCAGGCAGTAGCATGATGTTGAAAGGTATTTCTTCTTAGGAGACCAGATAAAATAGCACTAGAGCAATGAATAGGAGACAAAGATAGGGGTAAACATCCCTAAATGTAGTGACCTAAGCCAAACTACAAAAAAAAAAAAAAAATTAAAAAAATTAAATCTTTAAACACAGCTGTAGATAATAGAAATATCCACAATTTTATAATACTGTCTAAAAAATAGAGGATATATAAATGCACTGACACTGCTAATATTAGTCTTTAAGCGAACTACCATTGCCCTTGAGTTAGAAAGATTCATCTCCTCTTTGTTAGTTATTCCCTGTCAAATTTCTTTGAAGTACTTGGCCTTGCAGCTGTGGAGGCATATGAATGTTGCTTTAGCCACAGGAGCCTCTGGTCAAAGACAAGTGTAATGACACAGTACTAATCACAGCAGAAGTGTGAGCTTGACTTGAAGAAAGGAGACGTATATTTCTTTGCTTTTAACTGAAGCAAAAAGGAGTGATGGAAGAGTAGAAAGAGAAGGAAAGGCTGGACACGGAGAGAGAAACAGAAAAGAAAATGATAGGAATAAAAATGTGGAGAAAGCAGCAAAAAAGACTTACCACTCAAGGCAGTCCCTCAGGAAGAGTGTTACAAGGTGAAGAACTTGATTCTTGTGTACAGTGGAGAAATATCCAGTTTCTCCACATCTGTGAGAAGGGGCATCTATATTTTTCCATCTCAAGCAGTTTCCATGTGACAAATTACTTGGCCACATCTTGGTTAATGGTGGAGCGCATAGCCCATGTGGTACGCAGATGAGCAGTATTGTATGTTAGGCTATAGCAGCTCACTACTCCAGCAATATTACCACCGATGTGCTGCTGTCACTGTTGATTACGATGATGACAATACGCTTGTGCCTACTGGAAATCCTCAAGATTAGGCCAGAGAAAATTAAATCCATAGTTTCTATACAAACTACAGCTTTTCTTTGGAAAAATGTGAGAATTCATTAAGGAATGACAGGCTTTGTTCTTCTCAGATTTCTGTGAGGGCTAGTCCAGCTACATCCAAGAGCCAATAGAAAATTATTATGTGTACATCATCTTTTCAGCGCTGCTTATTAATGAAGTAATTTGAAAAACTGGTAGTGAGTGAGTATTCCTAACACGCACTTAGGAATCAGAATCTTGTACAATATTCCTGCCTCATCTTTCAGTTTTCCTGTGTGGCCTTGAAGTATACTCTCAGATATATTTCTTTGTTCCACTCAACAAAGGAGACTCGTATGTTTAAAGTAGGGCACCTAATTAAGTGTTTAGTTGGATTAGGAACCTTCAGAGGATTTCCTAATCTCTGGAAAAAAAATGATTAATTGTTTAAGTATTAGGCATTCAAGGCCTAGTCTTCCAAGAAATTCAGAAGAGGAGAAAATGGAAGAGAAAACATATTACAGTTACAGTTTAAAACTTTCTTAGGACATAGTCATGGAAGAGAAGATATTGTCTGCTTCTGCCGTCTTGTTCAATTTTGACAGACCAACTTTCAAGAAGAGGAAAATCAAAGCTGTGTGATGACACTAGATTTTGAGATGCTGCGGTTAACCATGCAGCCTTGACCACATCAGTGATGGTGATACAGTTTCCAAAAAGTGCTGTGCCATGTAAGGTAAAACGTAAAGTTAGCTTCAGAAAAGTAGTGTTTGGAGAAAGAGTCAATGGTATGGTAACTGGTAAATGTATATTTTTCCCCCATCTGAAAAGCATCCATGTTCAGTGTGATGACATTTCTGTAACCTGATTAGAAGACTCGAAAACTATCAGATGTTCCCATAGTTGCCCTATGTCCTTGAAGACCTTTTTGCTCTTCTTACACATTGCATAAAAGCTAAAATTACTTTCCTGCCGGCTTGCACATACTTTGGATAATTTTAGCCAGTGATTGGATTCCTCATAACCTAGTCCCTCGAAGTGTCTTCTTTTCAGAGTTTGCCAAAGGGTTTACTAGAAATGCTGTTTCTTACAAATCTCACCTCACTTTGTTCTGACTAAGCCCTCCTGAAATGCTATCTGTTCCGCAGAGCATTCCTTCTACAGTGGTCACATGCCACTGTGTTTGCTCTGTACTTACTAAACTGCATTGTGCTCGCGCATGCCTCACAACTGTTTTTTCGAGGGATAGTTTCTATTCTGTCCTGTATTTTTTTCTGTGGTTGTTAATAACTTATGGTACTCTATAAATGACAGAAAAGCTCATAACAATCTTGAGTAGAAGAGGAGATCAGCCAAGGAAAAATGTGAATAATACAGCGCTTCTCCAAGTGTTGATATAAACTGAAATGATGGTATGAAATAAGTCAATAAATCGTCTTACAGTGAATTTCAAACACTTTTGTTTGTCACCGTGAGTAAGCACACTTGCTGAGACAGGTCAGACCTCAGATAACATGGGATTTTTCTAAGAACTGAAGGCTTCCTTGATATGTATGAGTACTTTGTAAGTTTAACCTGCTCTACCCTCCTTCACCCTTACCACTTGTTTCCCCCACCCCACCACCTTTTAATTGCCTCCTAGCACTGTGTTCATGGAAATACTAGAACAAAGATTACAGAGGTCTGAAATTTCAGCCAAGGGAAAACTCTGACAACAATTTTTACTTGGAAAAAAAATGCTTTTCAAAAAGAAAAGATAAGAAATAGTCTTTGTTTTAATCTAGAATTGCACAAATTAATTGGCTTCTCTGAGGCATAGTTATTTGGCATAATATGTTGCTTTGGGAGCTGTTTCCAGGTACAGTGTGGAGCAAATCAAGCCCTTTCTTGTTTCTGGGAGTTCCCTGTCCTTGCCATGGAATTGCATTAAGCAGTCAGATTGCTGTGGTCAGTGGCATAATTGGGTCCGGTCCCGGAAATGATGGGAATTCAGCCAAAGTCTCTGAGGGAGAGAGAAAGAGCTCTGTAAACAGTTGTAATTGGGTCTGACTGAAAAAAATCATTAATGGTGCTGTGTCTTTTAAAGTGCTAAAGACACTCTTACACCCTAACCCACCCTCTAAATGTCTGCATTGTGTGCCTGTTGTTAGCCCTATGTCTATATGGAAGACATAGGTCCCTTCAATTCCATGCATAAGAGACAGGTTGGATCCTTTCTTCCCATACTTTTCTATGTCCTTCCTCTAGTATGAGACAGAAATTCTGCCAGAAGGCAGAAGTGTTAAAGATTTCTACTACCCAGTGGGGCAGCTCCCCACATGTAACAGGACAACCACTGCAACTCCCCACGCCTACCATCACAGTTGTGATCATCCGTAACTCTGCTGATAACCAGGTTCCCCATCTGCTGCCTGAACTTTCTGCAAATACCTGAATTGTTCTCTGCAGAACCTAAAGGACAGAGGTAGCTGCAGAGAGACGCAAGATACCCAAAGGAAATCAGTCACGTCAGATGACTCTGTTGTGAAAGAAGTAAGTGGGAGACAGGAAGAACAGCTGAGTGGGTGGGAAAACAGCGAACTGTTGGGAAAAGAATTTCAGCTTTGGTGTCTCTTTCAGTAAGACGGGAAAAATGTTTTGTGTATATCCATATGCATTAAAGAAATTCTTGGTGTATGAGAAAACAGGATGAGCAAGGCTTATAGTTTTTCACGTGAGGAATTTCTTGCTCAAGACAGTGAAAAACAGTGCTTAGAGCAAGGATGCTGCTACTCCATTCTACAGCTGGTTTTGTGCAGCATTAGGCAGGTTCATCCACTTGCATCTCTGTGTTTCTCCAATTCTAACATAGGGAAGTGATGCCACAGTTTCATCTTTTTTGGCCCAGTGGATGGCAGCTCCAGCAACAGGGAATTGCTTTCTTGAAATGTCTTTTTTGCCTATAAGAAATGACTGAGTCAGATGAAGTCTACAATGTGAGTGAAAAAAAGGCTTGAAGAATGACTTGTGTGCCTGAAAGCTTGCCTGCTAGTTAGTCTGATAAAATATATTGACTTTGTCTACAGACTTTGTTCTAGACAGAAATAAACAAAAGTCAGGGTGTAAAATCTAATGTCAAGACAGAGTTTTCTTCATATGAAAAACACTGGCAAAATTGAAGTGTGGGAGCCAGAGTGCAGCCCTACCCTGTCTGTGCTGGCTTAAATCCAGCACCAAAGGCACTCCAGAAAGGGGCTCCACTGATGCGATTTAACTAAAAAACTTGTGTTAGACTTGGTGTGTAATACACCTAATGATCCAGAAAGAGTAAGTTGAATATTCTCCCTGTGGGTACAGACCTGGACACAGAAAGACAGAGGTATTTTTCAAAAGTCAAGATTATTGCTCAGCTTTCACACAATCTGTACTCATTAAAACTGACACTGTTTTCTAACTAGTGAAGAATGGCAAAAATTAATGGACCTGGTGAATTACTGAAATAATGTAATACTTTTGAAGCCAGACCCATCCATATTTAGGGGAAAAACCACAGCAGAAGCAATGCAATCTGAGAATTATTTTCTGTATGACCTTAACTTGAGTTCTCATCTCAAAGTTCAGGGATGTCCAGGTTTCTATGTATCTTTTTGGCCTCATCTCAGCAGCATCTGAATGTTTAACAGTGCTTGGGAACCTTCATGATGCCTGTGAGGCAGGAAAAGTATTCTTGTTTTCCTTTTGTTTTAAGGAGGAAAAGAAAGATATATGAAGTTAATTGCCAAAGGGCATGGGAATATGTGTGCCAGAGCCAGGAATCAGGTGCAAGTTTTCAATGTACCAGCCCAATGCCTGAACCAGCAGATTTTTTTTTCATTCATATCTATTTATGTACCACATAAACAGGTAGACGTGTCACGTAAAGATTTCATGCTATGTGTTTGCTCAAAGCATGCATGTTTTACGTAATTGCTGTGACATTATTGGAGCATTCCTTGGTCAAACACACACCAAACTCACTTCCTTGAAGACCGTTTCAGTGCTGTAATACGCAAGGAGAAGTGACTCTAATATCTTCTACCTTCTTGGCCCTGATTCTGGGTCAAGGGGGTATTTCCAACGGTTGCTTTTTTCAACAAAGAATGTTCTGAAACCCCAGGCTGTGTGAACTGAAAAAAAGCTCAGAGCACACACTTCTATAAGAAGCTTGCTTGCCTACTAAGCAATTCCCAGCAATGTCTTTGGCTGCTAGCTATTGTTTTTTGTTTGTACTGTGGCAATGCCTAGAGGCTCCAGTCATGGATCAGGGCCCCATTGTGCTAGGTATTGTAGAGACACAACAAAAAGGTCTTTGTCATACTCTTAAGGCAAATCTGAGGTGGGTCTGGGAAAAGAACTTTCCCGAATCCAAAGTCCCAGGGCCAACTTCTAAGCAGTTTACTGCACTCCAGACTTCAGGTTTATCCTTGGTTTTCTCATCTGTATTCAACACAGATAATAAGTGAACTCTGAAAACAGAAAAAATGCAGTAAGTTGATGTAGTTACTTATATTTCTCACTGCCCTTTTAAATAAATAGCCAGCCAGTGATTGACAAGAGCTTCCCTGGGGACTCTGTTACCATCTTTGGCTTGCTCCATCCCTCAGAGTGTTTTGTTGTGGTGACTAAAGTATATCCTGAGGCAGAAAATGACACTTCCCAGAAAACAACCTTTTCCTGTGTCTATTTCAGATGTGTGTATTTAATTTGCCTCATACATATACCATTGCTGGGGGTATCTGCATGACAACAGGATTTTTGCTCCTCAGTCATTCATCAGCTGCTGGCACTTGAAGTCACATTCCTTTCCGTATCACATCACATTCAGTTGCTGTGGATACTGTTGTGATGCCACAAACAGAGGATTAGGGCTTGCTGTAGCCCTTCCTCTCCTAGAACAAAAGGTTCTGCTCCTGAATGTCCTATCTGCAGTACCGGCAAGGGGAGCAGTGGGGGTCACTGAGGAGGGGTACTACTGAAGCTCCATAAAATGCCCCACCCTACACATGTGGCAACGATGTGCTTATCTCCCCAGAGGGCCCTGGGTGAATAGAATAAAGAATTAAACTTGCATGGAAACTACTAAAGTGCAAGTACCTACGACAGTCACGTCAGGCCCCTCATCTCTGCATCTTAGTGGGAAATACTCTAGCATTGGTTCAGCACTTTGGCTTTGTTTCTTTCCTGGAAGTCCTCTTTACTCTCAAATTAAGAATGAGAAGTTTTCCCAGATTTTGGAGATAGTGCTTATCTGGCCTATGGGATAATTGAGGCCACAATCACAGAAAACAGGTCTGGAAAGTTCCTTGAGGGAACTCTTAATCTGCTGGGGAAACATTGTATAATGCAAGGAAAGAGACGATGGTATGAGAATGTAGTTTATATTTTTCTGACCCTCAAAAGCAGCTCTGCAGGAAGTGATCCTATTTCAAAATCCACATTCAGCTAACAAATTAAAAACCTGTTATATTTCTGGCAAAATAATAATATTAAGGATCATGTCAATACTCAAAATAATTCAGCATGTAGCACTCATAAATCTTAACTATTTTCATTTATATGCTACTTAATTAAATACCTTTATACCTCATTTTTGATTTTTTTTTAAATATTCTTATGCCTAAAATGAAAATGGAGCTAATAGATTTAGTCACTGGTGGTGGGCTTGTTTTCCTATCCTTCTCTGCCATGGATTAAAAACTTGAGAGAACAAACATTTATCAGCTGGAATAAAGATTTTTTTGATTTCTTTTTTGTCTTCTAAGATGCATTCCAGACTTTCAAAGAAGCCACAATAAAGCTTTTATTTTCTATTTATATGCTCATACATTATTTTCATTCGTGTATCTATAACCAGATAAACATTCTGCAAATTCACATGGAATTATAATCACTTTGTTCTTCTTTTGGGATAGTGACTCATAATTAAATACATGCAGCTGAAAGACAAAAATGTGGCATTGAGACTGTACTGCTGCAGTAAGGGGAAAAAAGATGGAAATAGAGGTTAAGGTCAGCATAGTTGATAGGAATGGAGACTCCAGAAATCAGGTTAATGTTCTGGTGCATCCACAGATATCCTGTACCAACTGTGTAAGTTACGGCTAGCATTTGATCCTTTGGCTTCAAAATGAGGATAATTATTTTCTTGTGTCAGAGGGTTTTGTAGGGAATAATATCTGTTAGTGACAGTGAAAAAGAATCAGACAATGTGATAACATTCTATAAGTATCAAGAGAAAGAAGCTTAATTATCACCACACTAGAGACTGATACTCTGGCTAGAAAGAGCAACAGACCAGAGGTACTGAAGGCAGCCAAAATTCAGCCCTTTGCTGTTTATATAATGAGCTAACTCACAGTTAGTATTTGTTGTGAATTGCACAGGGAAAGAATTTAATTTTAAAATGCCTTTTTGTTGAGTCTTGAATGTCTTGTCCAGAATGTCTCAGATTTAACAAACTTTCAGAGAATTTGAACCTGACCTGGATTCTGAACCTGGCCAGATGTAACACTGCCAGGCAGCGTCTGCAGCTCTGGGTTAGGTAGCCCCAGGAGCCTTTCCAGGGTAGGGCTGCGCATTCCAGGTCTGCAGCCCGACTGGACTTCAGCACCCTGCTGGAAAGGGGCTCGGGCTCCTACTGCGGAGCCAAGACTTACAGCGCTGCAAGTTTTGAAGGGGGCTTTTTGGATCTGGAGCACAGGCCTGGGCCACCACGCACGCACAAGCTGTAGGCGTGGACTCCCCTGTCCCATGGCGGAGTCCCTTCATGGCTTTCTGTTGTGGGGACAGAAAAAAAGGTGTTAGATTTGCTATAAGACCCTGCCTTAATGCAAATATTGTCCTTCCTGGGGACAAATTGCCCCTTAAATAAAAACATTGTATTTCTTACAAATTCTGTCAATGCTGCTGAAATGTCAGAGGTAATGATTGTAATCAGTGCTTTTAAGGTGGCAGCAATGTACATGGTCATATTAAAACAAAGTATAGTCTACTTAAAACTGATCACATGTAGCAAGTGACTACAACAGTGTGTAAAATATTTGAAATGTCTAAAGTTTTTAGAAATGTCTTTGTTTAAAAATCATTTTTACCCATGAATTTATAAGCAATTTAAAATCATTACAAATTGGGTCATAAGAAAATATATTTGTATTATTTTGGGTTTAGTCACTTGTCTTTAGGAAGAGAATAGGCAATTTCCCTGAGTTCCTTGAAAATCTTCTATTAAGCTTTAAGCTCTCATTTGTTCATGTGATAACTTTCCATGCCAAGCTGCAATTTTATTAGAAAGGAAAATTTCTATAACTTGACTTGTCTAGCCCCTGTTGCACGCTGTACTGCAAAGGAAAACCAGGTGTTTTTACAAGACATCTCAAGCCAGGTGATCAGCCTTTCCACATAACTTCTGCAAATGCAGTGCTGCCACTTTTATAAAAAATGGTATCTGGAAATAGATACATCCTTGAGATAATATTGTAGAGTGTTAGAAAATTAAAGTTTTAGCCAAATTGAAGGTGGATTCTTAAAATAACTTGTAGCATTTATAGTTTCTGTAACATTTTTGATGTGGAAGATCTGCTAAGAGTATAGTAAAAGACATATCAAGGACAAAACATATTTGGTTTGAAATTGAAATTCACATAATTGTTCAGACATTTATCTTTCTTTAATCTTAAAATGTAACTGTACTACAGGGAATTTGCATTAAAATTGACCATAATAGCTTTGAAAGTCCTTGATTTCAGATAGCCAGGACCTTGGGACTACTGACTCTAGTATGATTCCCATGACTTCCAGATTGCCTCCCATGGGGCATCCCTGAAAGAGGTTTCTGGGCTATTAGACTTCAGAGGAGCCCATCCATCTGGATCAGCCTATGCCAGCTGATGACACTGCATGGAATATCAATTTCATTCAGCAGCTGCAAGCTCAGGCAAGATGTTTTTGGAGGCGGCACAGAAAATGTGGTTTCTAAATACATTTGTTTGGACTCTTGAGCTTATGAGAAACCTAAGAAGATGTTGGTTTCAGTGTGGTTCAGGAAAACATTGTATTTTCCCTAATCCAAAGTCCTTCACTCTGGATAAATCTTTGTCAGCTTGCATACATCATTGCACATGTTGTTGTTATAGCATAATATGTTACCTTTTATCTTTAGATAGAACGGTAATGCTAAAAAACCCCATAAACCAGGTTGCTATTTGAGTAGAGAGGATGCAGGTCTTCATCTAGTACATCCACCAATGACTGTTATCCAGCCATAGTTGCTGCATTTTCAGCAGGTAAACTGCCATTTTTCTGTTTCATTTCGGCTGCTGCTCTGTGTATCTTTAATGAGTGAGGACTAGACCCACACCTTCTGCCCTTGCTCATCTTGCAGTCTGTCCATGCAGGACAGCTGGTCCGTGGGGTGCTGCGGGCAGCCACTGAGTTCCCAGGCTGTGTGCGCAGAGGGAACCTCGCACATCCTACTGCTTGCTGTAAGGAGACCATGGTCTGCACCCGAGAGGACAAGGGCTGCAATAAACAAATATAAGTAAAATGTTTATCTTATTATTTCCTGGACTTCTGCAAAATTACGAGACCATCTCTGAGCAACTTACGCTGCTAAACTGTTCTCTGTTGTGAGCAGAGTCTTGCTGGCTTCACTCAAGGAGGAGTTTCATAGTCTGGCCCTAGTTCGCACAGTTAAAGAAGTCTGGACATTTCCTAGAAGTCTGAAGATTTTTGGCTACTAGAAACACTAGAGATTTCCCCATCCTAAGAAAAACCGCAGGCTTCTCCAATTACAAATATAATTGAAATTCACAATTAGAAGTTACAATAAAATAACATTTCCTGAAAGATCACTGTTCCCAAAGACCAGTTTAAACTTGCAGTCATTATTTGCAGGGGAGGGAGGATGGAACTGAACTGTGACTACTACCATTTCTGTGGATTTATACATTGCCATAAGTGAAAGAAACATTATGCCCAACTTGGGCACACTCTTGAAATGCAAAGTGAAGCATTTGGAATAAAAAAAGCATTTCTCAAATGGCATCAGTCATTCAGTCCTGAAGTGTTCAAGACACATTGTCATCTGTCAGACTAAACAGAGAAAGGAAAGTATTCTTCAATTCTTGAAATATTTCAGTGCCCACACATCTTCAGTTCTCATGACTTTTTTTTTGTTCAGCCATTTGTGTCAACGATATTATCTGTTTGGAGAAGTATGAGGCAATAGTATAGAATGTTAAGTTCTATAATGTCTTTCATTCCATGTACTGCCCCAAACAAACACTTTACCAAGCTAAATAGCATTGCTGCAGAATTAAAATATTCCAGAGAATAGAGAGAGAGGCAAGGAAAAAGCCAGTGTTTTCAGCTGAAAGTTGAAAAGTGATGGCAGTTTTCTGAGGGCTGTTCTGGGATGCAAAAGAGGATGTTCTTTTAACCTCAGATTCTGTATTTCAGGAACTTTGTTAAGGGTGGGATGCTCAAGCAGAATTTGGAAAAGGACATTTCCAAGGCAGGAAAATGGGGCAGGATGGCATTTCAGTTCTATTTAATCAGTTCAGATCCAACCTGCTTTCATGTTTGTTTCTGACTGAATCCAAAACTTAAAGAGATACAGTTTTCCAGAATAGCGTACATTGATGTAACTCATTAATTTTATAGTGTGATGCTGGTTTATATGAATTAGAAGTGTGTTAAATCAAGAAAGTGAAAATATAAGGAATTTCTGAGGTTTTTGTAGTTGTGAGCTGAAACTTTACTAAGACAGCCTGTGAGATTTTTGGTATTGTTGGATAAGATCTTAGAGCTTAGCCTCCAGCACAAATCTGAACTTCAGTTCCATCCTGAAGCTTAATGTTAATCCAAGCCTGAATTCTACCTCTTTAGTGCATATCTCCCTCTTTTATCCTGCCCCTACTCTATGGATACAACATACAAATATTGTCTCACTAATCTGTTACTGATGAATCACTGACTTGATAGAAATGTATATGAAAGTAAATATAAAACCAGAATACAGCATAATTGCACCAAAGTGAAATCTTTTGCAGCTGGCTAATGAAAATAGTCATGAAGACAATTTTTAAGTCTGCACTGTACTACCAAATACAATTAATAAGTGCCATACCTTTGTGCTTTCCATACGAAGCTGGACATAATCAAAGTGGTAGTCTTCTTACAAATATCAGAGTAGTCTCATTCAGTGATTTATGGAAGCAGATTTGTCATCCTCATGAGACCCATCAGCTACACCTTTTCTCTTTGACATTTGATACTTGTTAAAAAGGTACCGCTTTTATATGCAAACTATGTATGCTTGACTTTGATACTAACATGAAATTATACTGAGAAATGCCCTAAAGTCTTGATGGTTAAAGAAACAAAAATGTATTTGTATAGTTATCTGGATGTCATGAAGTAGCACTGATGAGATAAACAGGGTGTAAACTCTCCTCTCCTTGTATATTGGCATGAATTTTCAGTTTTATACCACTATCATCATTCTGTGAGTAAAGAATATATATGTAAAATAGAAGAGTTCCATTTGCAAGAGGCAGGCTATTCTTTAACAGAATTTTTAAAACTGAAGGGACAGTATAGATGAATTTGTTTACATTTAGACATGAAATAAACCTTCACATAATCCAAGTATCAGACATTATGCTCCTTTACAAATTCTTCCAGTAATTTAACAAGTATGGAAGAGCAGTGTTAGTAATGGTATTTAAAAGTTCTTAGCTATTACTTGGTGTTTGAAGTTGTGCAATTCTATCTCTGAATTTATGAATGTATTTGTTGAACATTTCTATACTTTAATCAAAATCAAGTATTTTTGAATTAACAGTCTTGCTCTTGCTTTTGGACTTCAGTCAAAGCAGAATTGCAATGACTGTAAAAAAGTAATGACAGCAGCAGCTGGCATGAGTCTAAATGATACTTTTTAAAAGAAACTTGATGTGGGAATGCCAGCTGGTCAGCAGATTGTATGACCTCACTTGAGCTGGCTGCTTAAAGGAATATGCAACAGGAGGGTGAAACAAGAGCATTTCCTGCTGCTTTGCCCTGTAGTATTTGCCACAAGTACCATTATCACAAACCTTTCTTGTGTTATTTATTCATCCCTGCAAATATTCTTCAAAGAAAGGTCAGGGAGCTATAGAACCAAGCTTAATACTATTATTGAAATAGACTGTGAAGTGCTAGCAGACCAGAATCCAAGACGTGAGATGGTCCAATAATCTCCACTTACACAAAGAGAAATGACCATGATAACTAATGACTCAAATTAGGTCCAGCTGGACAGCTGGAATCCTTAGGTGAATTAATAATTTTCTAAGGTACAAACCAGAAAGCTATTTCTCTGTCTTCTGAAATAAGTCATGAATGCCCCAAGGAACTGGAAATAAGTGATAGTCCTCCACATGTATAAGCTCATATATTTTCCTTTTAACATTATCAGAAAATGAAAATCTGACACAGCTGTAACCATTCTCAAAATATGAGCTAAATACTTTGCGCTATACTGCTCAAGTGGAGAAGCGCAAAGGAAGCCATTCACTCTCCTACTTATTATGATGTATAGCTATACAATGCAGCATTCTCTAACTAAAAAAAGAATTTGATTCTGTAGATCTCAGTCCTTCTTTGTATTTTGCTCTACTGGTGTATCCATGTACAATCAATGATACTTTTGCACTGTTCATCCTAAGAGCACCTCCTGTAAGGGCTGGATTAGTTTCAATGCTCACCATATGACTTATCTTTTGCAACCTGATTCATTCCTGAGAACTTTTCTTCTATGGAAAATGTTATTTTATTTAAGGACATAACAATGAAAATATTTGATAAAATCAAAGGTCCAACTAGCTTAGTGTCATGCCTCTAACAATGACCAATTATGGCTGCAAAAAGAATTTCTGAATAGGACCAATGTACAGATATCTCTACGTTGTACTTTCCCAGCATTCTGTGCTTTAGACTTCCTAATGCAACAATAATATTTCTCTGTTAGAAATATAAATGAAGTGCCCATTAGTATGTGGGCATCTGTCTTATAGAAAATTAATATATCCAGATAAGTATATGCACACATACATAGATAGTTCATTGTCGGAGTTTTAATATGTATGTAGATACTTCTCATTCTAATGCCAAAATGTATTCTTGGTCTACTTGGGCCATGGCAGTATGGAGGCCTATTACACATCAGTGCATATGTAAAACTGCTACTTATTGTCTATTGAGCATACCCTTGCCAGCTCAAAATGTCCAGCTTTCACGCATCAGTCCTCAAAAATTGTGGTAAGTTGAAAAAACACATGATTTCATTATAAAAAAATTTAAAAAAACAAGGGAGATTTTCCTTAGACATTCATTTGGAGAATGATTTTTGACCCTTTTTCCCCAGAAAACTGAAAATAAAAATTATTTTCCAGTTCTTGAGGTGTCATGTAGCCACATCTTCAAATAACCTGGGCTATAAGGAAAGTAGCAAATATAGCTAGCATTGACATGCCAAGTCATTTTTAGGTAAAAAACTTCAGTCAGCTTTCACAACCACTACTACATTCCTTCTTTATGATGCTTTAGAAGTTCCAGACAGAAAAGGAAGTGCTGAAATACTCAGAGAAAGGCACTTCTCTGACCCAGCATGGAGTCCTGGCTGGAACTTGGTGTGAACCACTCTACCACGGAAGGAAGACCATCCTTGGGTGAGACTGATTCTGGCTTCTGCAAACCTATGGCAGCTGAAGACTTGAGCTAAGATGCAGGGCAATAGACTCTGACCTTTTGTGTGCTTTCTTCCCATAAAAATGCAGACTGTTATTTCTATCTTGATAAATATCAGCTATGAGTTTGAAACTGTCCAAGATCCAAACCAGCACTCCTTCCCTCACCTAAAAGCTAAAAGTTTAAAAAGCAGGCAAACCCCACAAGTTGGAAATCAGGGATAGCCGTATGTGCTACAAAAAGAGGCATGGCATGACAATACTGATGGGAATTGGTATTTGTGAGTTGGGTAGAAAATGGAAATTTTCCAAGACCTTCTAGGATAAGGCAGTATGGAGTGTTTTTGGGATGTCAGAAAATTTTGACAGCCCTCAGGTGGGGATAGCCTTTACAAAGGTCAGAGAATGGGTTGAAGGAAGGATCCAAAGTAGAAGTTGTTATTGCTAGCTTTGCAGAAAGTATGAGGTAAGAGAGGTTAAGAAATAATGTCAGAGGAAGAAAAGTCTTTTACTTATGGAAATTACATTTGTCAAATGAAGCTTTGCTAGTCAATGTGAACAGGTGACAACAATTCCTGAGGAGACATCATGGGTCTTGCTCACCTGTCCTTATAAAATCAGAGAGGGAGGAGAACTCTGGGATCACTTCAGCAATTCTCTTTTTGTCATGAACCTGTGCTTGTCTTCCAGGTCACCAGAGAAACTTATTGAGTGTGTCTTTTATTCAGTGATAGTGCAGGAGATATCATAGTTCTTTCTGATATTTGGCTGGCTCTGTGCCTGCAACAAGCAACAGCTGCTTCTACTGAGGTAGATATGCAAAGCTCTATGTCATGCTGACCGAGCTTTTCCTATCCAATAAGAAACACTTGCATAAAGTTAATCCAGAGCAGATTATCTACCTTGCAGATATCTGGAGCTTCAGAAGGGCCTGGAGCACCTCAGGAGCTGGTTGTTTTGTAGTCACCATGGTCCTTGTAAGCCAGGACTGTAGTCTCTTCCCCTCTGTCTGGAGCACTCTCTGAAACAGTTGTGCACTGACATCTACCAATCATGCCACTTCATTCATTTCCTCTGTTTGCTTCTCAAAATATTTTGTACTTTTAAAAGTTGTTTCTAAAAAGGCTGAACTTTGTCTCATGGTCAATAGTAGCCCAGATAAGAATTAACAGGCATGTCAGACTTAAATGAGTTGGATTAAAGTCAAGTCTGTCAGCATAGCCCATTGGCATACCAAAAAGATGAAGAGGTGAGTTATGATGTATCTCCTGTGTGTTGTAATTTTTGGAACCTGGAATACTCAAGAAGAAATATTAATGGTGGCTTCACTGTATTTCATTCTGATGCATGAGAAGCTCAACGTGACCCAGCAATGTGCCCTTGCAGCCCAGAAAGCCAACGGTGTCCTGGGCTGCATCAAACAAAGCATGACCAGCAGGTCAAGGAGGTGATTCTCCCCCTCTACTCTGCTCTTGTGAGACCCCCACCTGCAGTACTGCATCCAGCTCTGGGGTCCCCAACATAAGAAGGACATGGACCTGTTGGAGTGAGCCCAGAGGAGGGCCACAAAGATGATCAGAAGGCTGGAGCACCTCTCCTATGAGGACAGGCTGAGAAAGTTGAGGTTGTTCAGCCTGGAGAAGAGAAGGCTCCAGGGAGACCTTATAGCAGGCCAGGTTGGATGGGGCTTTGGGTAACCTGGTGTAGTGGAGGGTGTCCCTGCCCATGGCAGGGGGGTTGGAACTAGATGAGTCCCTTTCAACCCAAACCATTCTGTGATTCTGTAATTCTACAGTTATCTAGAAATCATGCACATTTTTGAAAAGCTAACAAATGGAGATGTTTTGCTTTCTGATGAAGAAACAACCTGAGAAATTCAGTTGTTGCAATCAAAGTCTTTTGCAGACTTTTGCTACTTTCAGTTATGGTTTTGTTAGGAAAGTGGTGTAGATCTGGAATGGAGTTTCTAGTGAAGATGAAATGCAGTTGCAGAGCAGATGATAGCCCAGTGCACAGAGCCATCTTCCTAATTCCAATGACAAACCCAAACTTAAATCTCCAACATCCTAGAAACTGTTAGCACTCTCTCTTTTCCTCTCTCTCTCTCTTTTTGTATGGCCAAGTATCAGTGGTTCCTTTGAGGATTTATTTTCCTATAGAATCTCATAATATTTAAATGTATCGTGGCCTAAAAACTCATATCTCAAAAATGAGATATGATTTTTCAAGTATTTTTTAAGACAATAGAACTTAACCCATAAATTTGGGGAGTCACAGCTGTGCATTGTGCCAAGCATGACAAAGTTAATGGAAAGCAGTTTTCTTATTTTTCCTCTTGGTCATCCATCTTAAATGCTAATGCTCCTATTTATGCTAATGTTGACACTGAAAATAGAATAATCAAGATTTTAATAGTATGGTGAGAATCATATCCAGTGTTCTCCAATGACTGTGTGAAGGAAGTGATTAACTCTGCAGGGAGTCAGAAGTGTCTACAGACAGATTTGGAGAGAGCCAACAGAACTATAAGCAAAATTTGTGTCTATCCATAACGTTGATTTTGGCACAAAGGGGAATGACTGAGCAAGTGCAGGAATAGGAAACAGTTGAACTTTGTCAACTATTTTTTAGTGTTCTGAAGAAGCCTGTGAATAAATCAGCTGGAGAGAGAAAACTCCCTGATGGGTCCACGATATTACCTCTCGTTAGATGAAGGATGGTGAACAGTGGGCCTTCAGGAGAGTGAATGCTACAGCTGAAGCAGGCAATGCTTTAGGCAGGACCAGAATGCATTTTGGAAGCCAATCTGAATGTGGAAAATAGGGAGATGGTAGGGAGTACGGGTAGTAACAGCAAAACGGGGAACAGCATTACTCACTCTCTCTCTCTCCTGTGATAAATGAACATGCAAGGCACAAGGGCACATGGTCTGGGACTGGGACTTGTTTACTTTTCAGGCTAGAAATAGATCTCCTGAGTTTGTTTTGTGTTGTCCTTGGATTTGGCAATATTATATCTTGCCAAGCAAGGGGCATCTTTTCGTTGCTCCTGCCACCTTTTCCACATCCACCTGTGGTGACAGGCTGAAAGGGCTGATGCAGTCAAGCAGAAATATTTTTTACATTCTTTTTTTGGTTTCTAGCTTTAAGGTTGCTCCTGGTTTGTACCCGAAAGCAAGCTGACCAATAGAGAAATATGTAAATAGCCTCTGGACTGCCATCTCATAGAATTCCCTCAGAAGTTAATGAGAGGATGGGCACTTGGGTGAGATCAGCTGTGGTTCTGTACATGTTTTTTTCCATATACGTGCAGTTTTTGCAGGTGTACTAAGACACCTCAAAATGCACAGATTTTTGCTCTGTTTCTTGCATTCACTATTTTAGAATTGTTCTTTTATTATAGGCAAGAACCCAATATCACTTGGAAATTTTAATTTTAGAATAAATGTCTCAACACTTGTTTATTATCAGATAAACACAGGCCTGAAAAAGCATGTATATAAAAAGCAGTTTGGGGGTGGGGTAGAGAGTTGTGGCAACAAGAAAATCTAGAATTTTTTAGAGAAAAGAAAAGACACTAGTACCTTCTGTGAAAATCATGTCTTTGAGAAAAAAAAAATCTAAAATGTTTTCCAGTTTCCTACAGGTATAATGTGAAATGATAGCTTCCTTCCACAAAATAGCTAGGCTTCCTTTCATAATACAGCATATAGAAAATCTTTGATTTTGGCCAAATAAAAAGGGGACATTGGTACTTGCCATGAAGTGTGTATCCTATAATACAGAAATAGGAGACCAGCAAACAGAGCATTTTTCTCTATACAGAGATACTCACTTGGGCTCAGTTCTTGCAAACACGATTCTGCATGTGTTTAACTTCCGATGCATGAATAATTCAGCTACAGTCAAGCTCACATGCGATTCCACAATCCCTTCTTGGGAAAGTAGGCATTACTGCTGGGAATATTCCATGGAGCTGTGTGTATAAGGGCTACCTGTGTCGAGAACAAATGTAGACAGTGTTGCCAGGAGACCCCAGGAGTTTTGAGAGCGCACGACAGCAAGAACAGACTGGAAGGGTCTGTCCTGTACTGCTTACGCTGCAAAGCTACACACGGTGGATTATAATCAGCCCCTTGAGGGCTGCCAGCTTATCCTGCCGGCATTTCACTGCAAATCATTCTTCTCTGCTGGGTGTATAGCTGCCGTAGCACTGCTGAGGTCATTTTACCTGAGCAAAGATGGCAATCATTACTGCTAATGACTTCTTTGGCAAAACACTGAGGGCTTTATGCTGAAAGTAATTTCTGAGCACCTGGAGTCCAGCACGTCCTTATTTGTGTTGGTCTCAGCTGTTTTTAAAGATTTGGCTACACCATTAAAACTTGTCAATCAATCATGTTAACCAGCTATCTTTCTTCTGCCACTGTACTCACAAAACCATCCTTGCATAAGGGTCAGAATATCTCTATTTACGTCTTTCTCTCCTGTTGCTTTCAGACCATGTCACCACTTGTTTTCTTCTTTTCTCACAGCTTCTTAAAAATCAAGATTCTTGTCTTTGCCCTTGGGGCATTTCTTGGTTTAACTCCCTACAGATGAGGACAGCTGTAGCTGCTGTTTAGGCAGATGGCCACAGAGCTCAAAGACTAGCACTGCAAACTGTCCTTTGCACCTTATTTTACTGTTGTGGTGTCACCTCTGCCTGACCTGCCTGGGCATTTCTCATGCAAATTTTTCACCTGCTTCCAGACTAAAATGTGGGATGTGCTTTCTGAATGAGCCAAAAGACCACAAGACTGACTCTTCTGTATTTGGCTTTTGCTATGTACAAGGGTTTAGTTAATGCATACAGTAAAAGGTAACTGTATGCATAAGGATTTGTGAACACAGTATAAGTGTATGCTGACATTGCTTAACTTTTGACTGTTGTGCGGTTAGATCTCTGGACAGACTTGTGCTTTCCTTTGTATGTGGATTCTTTAGCTAATATAATGTAAATTAAAAAAAGAGGCAGGAAATGAATTCACACAGCTTTGGTCTCTTGCCTCTGAAAATTATGGGTACAGTCTTCTTAATAGCAAAGACAAGACCAAATAATTGATGTGGGTGGGGAAAATAGAACATCTCCTGTTTTGGTCACTAATTTAAGGGCAGGAGGTGGAAGTGAGGGGAAGCTAGGCGTGCCTTAATAGATTCCTGCCCTACCATCAAGGCTTTGAGCTTCAGTTCCTCCGTGCCAATCTTCACGTTCTGTAACAGGACAGTACTGCTTCACAGCAGTTGTATAGAAATTAATTATTAATTAATTGGCCATTGTTTGTGGAATTAGTTTCTAACTGCTCATGGAGAACAATACAATTTTCTCA
Organism: Aramus guarauna; assembly: GCA_013400195.1. Classification (NCBI taxonomy): domain Eukaryota; kingdom Metazoa; phylum Chordata; class Aves; order Gruiformes; family Aramidae; genus Aramus; species Aramus guarauna. The sequence goes on along the minus strand of VXBL01007947.1, from coordinate 1,920,841 downwards.
AATTTGGCTGAAATTAATTTTATACCACATTTTGATTCCATTGCAGTAAATGTAATAATTTTCTATTGCGGTCTGACTGCTTAGTGAAAGGGAAGTAGGTATGCAAAGGAATTTATGATATTTATTTTATTATTTATATTTATTATTATTTATTATTATAAAATGCTTGGAAGGGCTAATTCATTGAAGAAACTGGTACAAAAACCAGCTTGGTGTTTCAAAATCTAGAATAAAAACTGGTCTGGTCAGTGAAAGTAGAGACCACAATCACATTAAATAGAGGTGAGCTGCCTGAAGGAAGGAAGAAATGTTTTCAGTTTTTTCTTCCATCAAGTTTTCTAATTAAGCCTTTTCTCAAAAAGAAGCAGCAGTTTTATTTTATTTAAATTAATATGTTAATTAAATGAAGAATTGCCTTGCAACCCTTTTTTTGTGTGTGTGTTTTTTTCCTTCCCTTGAGATAAGAAACCAGAGCAAAATTATATATACAGAAAAGCATGGATGTTCAGGGGGTGTATCTCATTTTTATTTCAGAAACTTCAGCAGTGGACTCTCTCAATAGGCAGTTACCTGCAGTACCAGATATGCCCAATACCCTGCAGAGTTCAGGTAAGTGTAATAATATTTTAAAATTATACTGGATATAGGGGATCAGATCTTACTATTTTTCTCAGAGGTCTGTTCTTTCACATAATGGTACAGAAATGAGTTTTGACTGAGTTCTTATGAGCCTTGAAATTTTACTCAACCACACAGTATTGCTCCAACTTTAAATGCCACAGGAGGTTTCCAATGTATGAAGAGCTGATAACTCTTCAGAGTTTGTTTGCATAGTATGTTACAAAGATCTTGGGGAATGTGAGGAAGGCAAGGAAGGTGCACGTGTGCAATGGCTGGTTTTCATTATATTCCCAAGTTTATTTGTTTTTTGTGTTCTGGCGTCTGAGTTGCTGTTTTATTTTCTGTGTGTAGAACTTTGAATTGGTAAAAATACTGCTACTGGAGAGCTTCTCCAGGTGCTAGTATTGTGCCTAATTTCTTATCAACTGTCTCAAAACTGCATAGATTTCCAGTACCTCAGTGACACAGAGAAGTATTGTTATCCCAATTTTAAGGACTGATTTGTGCAGCTTTCCAACATGACATAGTCTCTCTGTGTCAGAATCAAAATTATGTCTGCAGGTGTTGGATTCAAGTTCAGCTCTGGCATGATCTTCCACTGCATTGGAAAGAAAGAAATTATACTTTTCCTAATCCAGAATTAAATTTCTTCTCTATCCTGGAAGTGCTGCTTAGCTTTTAACATATGAGCAACAAATGCATGAGCACAGTGCAGGACAGATCCTTGACTGATGTATGTTGGCCTGACTCCACCAAAGTCATATGAAGCTATGACAATTGACAGCAGCTGTGGATCTGCCACATTGCATCTGCTCAGACTCATTTCAAGAAATCATCCTCCTTACCACTATGAATGGTGAACCAGCTCTTAGAAAAAAATTATTAATTCTAAGGATTGAATCCTTGGTGTCTTAAATTTCTTCAAGTATTGAGCCCTGTGGCCTTCACTTCAGCAATTTGAGTTCGCACAGCATCAGATCTTAACCCTTCTCTCTTCTTTAACTTTCTCCTTTCTCTGGAATAGCGTCACCTTCAGAGCACTTGAATGGGCCTCCAGAAATCTGGGCTTAGTTCCTGGTCTTGCCACAGGCCTTCTTCAGCCAATACTTTAGATTTCCTTGTTTCAGTGAGTTACGGATTTAGGACTGTTGGCCTGGTGAATGTGGGTGAAGATACTTTAATTTATCTGTAGCTCCAGTACTACTATGAATAATCCTATTAATAATGTATATGTGTACATATACACACACTGAGTCTCTCTCACTCGTACTTGTGTCATGATTTAGGCACATGGAAAGAAAAAATAAATAATGATAAAGTGTAATAATTTAGGACTTGGCAGGCTGAGGGGTGCTATCACTTTGCGCAATCTCAAGAGACGATGATGAAGTGCCTAGGCAGGGAAGGGACAATGCCCTGGAGCTTGTTTCCCACATGTGTTGGGGTGTTTTGTTCTTGCCTCCCCCCCCCCACCCCCGGTATATTTCTGTTCTTCTTTCTACCACTGCAAAAATTCTCTTAACTTTCCTGCCATTAATCAATGCATATGCAAGTGATTTTATTAAAATAACTTCAATTATGCTAAACCCAAGAAATTAATAATACCCATTAAAATTATCATTGTTGTTCACATCAAAAAGATTTTAGCAGTAGACAGGATACATAGATGAGAAGCACATAGGCAGCAGAACATAGTGTATATGCGCTGACAATTAAAAAAATTCAAAATGCCTTTTATCTCACAATGTAATTATCCTAACTGTCAGTCAAATCATTGCTTAAGCACTTTTTCTATTGAATATGAAGAAATAAATTCAGTGAACATTACAAACAATCCAAAGTATACAAGAGATTGCTAAGTCACACTTTGTGGTGTGGTGGTAGCTGCTGTGGTGGTGGTGACTGTAGTACTAGATGAGGGATCCTTTTGTGTTAGGTGCTGCACAAATGCTGGGTTCAGTAGTGAAGAGAAATTAGGCTTTAAGATCTACACTGTGAAACAAAGGCAGAAGAATCTCCATGTAAGTGGTGAAAAGCAATTCCTGCCTGCTGTGAGGGAAGAATAAGAGGCAGAGTTATGGCAAAAGTCTTAGCAGTGATTTTAAAAATAATCCAGTAGTTCATGAAAACTAATCTTCCATTTTTACACATGGGAAAACTTAGATAAATGGATAGAGAGGCCACGAAAAGAAACCAGTAAGACAAATAAACTAAAGCCTGTCAAGGCTAGGATTAGATCTTATCTCTCGACTCCAGTTCCTTGTGGTAACTAGATCACACTGCATCCATCACCACCAGTCATTGTGTGTTTTAGTTGTCCATTCTCTTGACTGATTAATTTTGGGGAAATGAAGCAGCAACACAGGTTATCTTGAGTCAGTAGAAACAATATGCATAGTCTATAGGGTTCCCTCTCCCCTGAAAGTCTGCTGTTCTTAATTCGCAGATAAACTGGAAGACCTTCTATAAATATGATCATTATATGCTTTTCCATATTTAAGTGGTACAAGGAAATCCCTTAAGCTGTACGATCAATGTCTGGCTTGCCTGTCCTTTGCAGAAGCCTGAGTGTTCAAAGAAAAGCCAGTGCTTCTGCACAGTACAATAAAACAGACATTGCCTATGGAGGGCAATTACTCCAAATATTTTTTATGGAGTTCAGTGGCCCTGCTCTTTTAGAACAGATGGTGTCAGCTGCAGGTTGTTTCACCAT
>VXBL01007947.1:1893443-1907487 GCA_013400195.1 Aramus guarauna | reverse complement strand
TTTTTTTTTTTTTAAGTCATGTACCTTGAATTGCCCCATTTTATAAACTTGCTTTTCTGGGGTGCTCTAACACTAAATCATCAACATGTTCTACACTTTACCCTCTGTCATTGACCAACATTGGTCGTGGCAGCATCAAGTGAATCAAGAGCTGAGAATCAAACCTGCTATTTTCTGTTTATTTCTGGCTGGAATGATTCTTTGCCTTGATAAAGGGTAGAGAGATTTATTGAAATAAAAGAATTACAAGACCCTAGAATTCAAGTCCTGGCTTGTGACTGTGCAACTTGCTGAATTTCTCTGGGACTCCACCCCTTTCTCCACTTCTTTCCTTCAATCTTTTCTATTTAAATTGAAGCCCTTCAAGGCAGGGATTGTCTATAATATATACTAATACAAGGCTTACCATAGTTGATTATTTAACCTAAACATCGTATTTACCACTGTAATGCACAGACCATAAAGAAAGGAGCGTGAATCATGACCATAATGTGGGGAACTGTGCTAGGAGACGGATGGAACAAGCCAGGGGATTGTACAAGTGTCGCACAGTTCTGACCACATAGAAACTGAAGACTGAAAGAACATGCTTTTACAAGGCTTCCTAAGCCTAAATAATTTCTAAACAAAACTGGGGAATGGGATTAAAATGAATTAAAAAACACCCCAAAGTGATAAAGGAGAAGTTAAATTTCACTAGAATCAAAACAGAAGTTTCAATAAAGTTGCACTCTGAATAAACCTGAAGTCAGTGCCAGCAGAATAGAAGACAGAAAATATTCTTATTTTTTACAGTACACAGTTTTTGAGTACTTTCTACTGCTTGCATTATCGAGTTAGTACCCTGTCTAGCATCCCTATTATCTGCGGAAATACAGCTCAGAAATGTGAGGAGTGCTATTTTCCATGTGAAAATGAAAAATTACTGAAAAGAGTGGTTATTTTTTTCAGAGAGGTGACTGACTTCAGATATTTTCCTCCATTTCATGTGTTGCTAGAGGTCTGGAAAAGAACCTCAGGGGGAAAAAAGCACATAAATTAATGCATATTTAACATCCCACACTAGGAAACACAATGGACACTTCTTGCATTATCATTTAGATTGTTTTAAGATGATAGAATTAACTTTTTCTAATGTAGCAAAGAAAATGTTCTGTATGGACAATTTTTCAAACTGAAGGAAATACAGTGAAAAAAAAAAAAAGAGCATGATCAGATGTTCTAAGCAGTTTAGGAAAAAGCTAGAGCCCTAGGGCTAAGGCAGACTTTGAGCAATATTCTGCACATGTCCCATCTACGTTTAACAGTTTTTAATAAAGAATCTGGGAAACTGAATTAAAGAAGTCCTAGTCTTTAAAGGGCCTGAAAGCAAATGTATAAAACCAAGGCGTTTACAAGGAGTGTTGGACCATTACAGTATGGTTTCATCCAAAGATCTGTAGTTTCTGTTATGAATATTGAAAATATTTAAATGAAAACAGAAGCCTTGGCTTTCAGTCTTTGATATAAGAAGTTCTCTGCCCTTACTTAGGAAAATAAACTGTCCATGAACTTCTTACTGCCTCAGCCAAGAAGGTCTAGGTATTTTCCTTGTTCCCAAGGATGAAAAGATTAATATTTTGGCTGCAAACTCATGATTTATAAATTACATACAAATGATGATAATAGAATATCTGACAAAACTATGAGAAGCAGGGTTAGGTTGGAAATTTGAATCCTACCGAAAAAAATCCCAAATTGTCTGATCTGAGACTGAGTGTGAATGGTATTTAGATGAGTTACCACTGGTGAAACCGCTGGGATGGTCATTCCACCACATTCTTGCCTGGCAAGATGGAGGAGGGTTGAACTGAACAGACTAGTGTGTAAGGGCACTAGGATGGCAGTTTTTAAGATATCAAATGTGTAACAGGATTAAAGGATCTGATTTATAGATTAAAATACCTAGGAGACAGGTTGTTGATATTGACTTCAGATTGACAATGGCATTAAGGAATATAGGAAAGTTTATTGTTTACAGTTATAGTATAGACCAGGTCAATCTGAGAATAAGACAGCTTGTTTATATGCTTTTAAACCACCATTTTTTATTAATTGTAGCTGGTACATGAAGCTGAAAAAAAAAAAAAAAAAAGATGGGGAGTGCAGTACTGCTTTACTATCAAATGTGAGCAGGATGAAGATAAAATAAAAGATTTCTAATGGCTTCCACTTTGGCACTCACCCCTAGACTTTGATTAACACTTAAAGCACAAAGCATACAGCCTCATGCATCTATGAGGCTCCTGTTGAGAAGAAGCCCTCCACTCAGAAAGGCAAACTGCTGCAAAACTTACTGTCACTGAAAGATGTTTAATTTTTTTGTGTTCCAGTGGTCCAGATTGGAAGGGAATTGAATATTTGGGGCAGAGTACACCAATTTTTATATTACACTTTCTTTAAGGAGGTACTGTGACTGCATTTTTTTTCTTCTAGCTGGATGTTTTTTGATAAAACTGGAAATTGCAGTTCTCAATCCACACAAGATCTGAACTGTCTCATTGTCTTGGTTTGGGAAAAAAAAGTCGTATTATAGGATTCAAGGTCAAGGATAGAGGATTCTTGACAATTTCTGTTTCTGACTTAACTAGAAATATAATTATAAAAACTTTTATTATGGTATTTCAGCATTTCTGCCTTCACTTCTGCACAGAAAATTAACCATGGAAGGTAGAACTTTGAAATGTGTCAGGATGTGAAGGAGGGAAATCGAAAGCTTGGGTCATGTATAGCTATCATCAGCAACCGAAATTCAGGTACAAACATGTGACAACAATGACAAGGACACACACCTCATTTAATTCCACTGAAACACACTGGATTAGGAGCTCTCCAGAGGCATACACTGAAAGAAAAAAGGTCAGTGGTTTTCCGGGAAAAAGGAAATGGCCCCTTCTCAGCTGGGAAAGCTGGGGCTGGAGGGCTTTGAGCCAACTTACTTAGAAACCCCTACAGAGATATTACCAAATTTTTAAACACCCCCACTCCCATCTCTCTAGTGGTTTAGATGGGCAGGAATACATTAATATCAGAACTTACAGACAGGTATATGAGACTCCAGTATACATTTCCTTCACCTGAACAGTTATTTGAGTGGAAGACTTTAAATTCTTAGTCCCAGATTCTCTTGGGAGTTTGGGAGGTAATTTACAGAATCTACAAGCAGATGAAGCTGTTCTCTTCTCATGTAGAATACATTTAAGACTTTTTTCCTTTTCTTGTGCAATATTCAGAGTATTTGGGCTGACTGATTTATCTTCTGATGAAGTCTTCTGATTGTCCTTATTCATAGATCAGTTTTCCTGTTTTTTCTTAAGAGAAACTACCTTATCTTTTAGGGTGGGTAGGGTGTTTTGTTTCATTCCAAAATTAAGTCTGACTCAGCCAGGTGTGTTTTAGCATCAGGTTTGTTCACTGTAGTTTATTGAAACGAGGACATTATTTTTGTTTTGCATAGAAATTTGAGGATCATTAGCCAAGGGATGTGGGGAATTCTTCTAGCCTCAAATTTGTCACTATTACGCACCCACACCCACAAGTCAATTATTTCACTTTGCTGTCATACAATGAATGCAGGCTCTTAGAAGGTGCCAGACTGACAGCTTTGAAGTCTACAGAACAGGTTTTACAGAGACATCAGCAGTCCCCATTCTCCTTGTGCACTCCGATCTTTCTGAACCACTGTGGCTTGACTATAAGACAGCCTCAGTTATACCCAGAATATAGGCATAACTTGCCATCTACATTCTTTTCTTTCCCTATCCAGAAGCGTCCCAATTATATGGCTTTTTTCTTCCCTAGCTCATTTGATTACTGTCTCAGTTTGGCATCTATTGGATGAAATGACCTCTAATTGTAGTGCTGCCTTGTGGACTGAGTAGACAGGGAGGCTGGCTTCCTTTTCCTGCTCCAGGGACTCCCCTCCAGATTGCCATGGAGAGCTGCTCCTGTGGACAGGTTGCATTCTCACTACGTGCACTCAGCCCCAGTACAGATAAACTTGAGGAATCAGGTCTTCCGGGCTATTAAATCAGCACCTCTCACAGCTGCCAGTTTCATAGAATAATCAACTCTCAATTATGCAGCATAATGGCAGTGGTAGAATAACCCAAATAAAACAAAACCAAGGCTGATACAAAAGGTAAATAAATTAGGTAGTAAGGATATATTTAGGGCGCTCGCCTTTGAAAGGCTGGTAAGCGGATTCCTGTAAAGAACAGAGGCAGCTTTAAGCAGGCAGAATGGGGCTGGGTGCTAGTGGGATGAATGTTGCTCCACTCAGATGTTCTGCTGTGGCCAGGAGTGACAGAGGAAGGCAGGGCCTGGTGAATCCATGCCATGGGTAATCCATCCAGGTATCACTGAAGCTTGCCTGAAAAAAATTATTTTTCATTGAAGATATTATTTCTTTAAGAAAATATGCTGCTGATGCTAATCAAAAAGTGGGAATAGACAGTCAACACTCCATGGCATTTTAAGTGGGGGAATTGTTGCTGAGAGAAGGGGAAGACTTTTCTCTTTTGGCAAAGAGAAAAAATAGTTTTATGAGAGGTACAAACTCATGTTTGGGTGTAATAAACAAATTTTGCCCAGGGCCAGGGAGGCAAAGCTAAGCTAAACTTTCTCCTCCCCATCTCTAGCCATATCACTCTGCAGCTGCGCAATTCTCCAGGGATAAGCTCATGGACACACTAACTAGCTCTCAAACAAAAAGCTTCATTCTTTGTTTTTGGCAGTGAAAGCAGTGAGAAGCAGCAAGGCAGGCACACAGGTTGTGCTGAATCCTTTGGGATGATCTCTCCCATGAACCTCCTGGGGGGAAGGACCGGAGCAGCAGCCTTGCCTGCCTGTCACTGTGAGGTACCCTTTCCCAGCTGTGTTGCAAAAAGTAACTGCATTCAAGATGGTCTTGCCTAGTCTGAGAAAATAAGGCTCAGTAACCAAAATATCAGTCTGGCTCTAGGGTCTTGCATTTAGGTACCTAGGTACAGTGTGATTGAATGCCATGGCATCTTACAAAGGTAGTTCAGCCACAAACAAGACCTGCATAACCAAGAGAAGGGTGTAAAATGCACTACCCGACATGCAGAGAGCTAGTATGGATCCAGTATGAAATGTGATCAGAGAAAATAGCCTCAGCAGTAGAAACTCCACCTCAAATTTCCTGTGTCTAGGCACAGTTATCAAGAGAGTTGCAGTAAACAAACTTACTAGCTGCCCGTGTCCTAATCTTCACGCTACTGTGGTTGAAACTGGGAAGAAACATGAAGCTATGCATGGGTACGGTTTTGATGGCACTGATTTCTATAAACATTACAGAATATGAACATCTATACCGATACTGTTGACTTTAGCCACATACAAGGTCTAGTAACAGTGAATGCTTTAATGTTGTTGGCTTTGCTCATTCCACCTTGACAAATTATGGATGATATGTTTAATTTCCCATTACTGAACCTGACTGCTCCTTAGATTACGGGAGGACTTTTATTTTCTTTTGCTGATGGAGAACTGAGGTACATTGTGGGGCTGTGCTCCAATTAGATAGGAAGGTATGGCAGAACAGGTAACTGAAACGAGCTTTAGCTCAGTTCTTTCATGCGTATCTTCAACCCTGCCTAATTCTTCCTCACGTATCAAATTCATCCAATTTTCCTTCAAGGTGTTTCCTTCAACACCTTGAGGTCTAAAAGATCTCGCCTTTCTTCCTTGCTTCATGAAGGTCTGCAGGGAAATAAGACTTTGGCTTCAACATTGAGATTATGCTGCAGATACCCGTCTTTCACAAAAGATGCAAATAGTGGTTTCGCTTGTATTTTTGATGTCTGAAGGAAATAAACACAGGGATGAATCGTTTCAGCCAAGAAGGAGAGAAGCTGTATCAACAAAAAGAAGGAGGGATTAATCTTTCTTTGCTGTTGTGGGCTGCTGTACTCTGACTATTAAGCTGCAAAGAAGTGCTTGTACCCTGCAGGGACAGACTGCTTCTGAAGACATTTTACATTTTTATTCAGTCAGAAGATTTTTGCCTTTATGGTTGGATGAGGTAGTTGTCTGCATCTCGTGACTGAAGCACTCAAACACACTATCTGAGGTAGTTCTGTTTAACTCAATACACACTTGTCTTATAGGCAAGGAAGGTGACGTAGTAAATATGAAATAGCATCTCACACTAGTGCTCCATGGGCTTCCTGCTCAGCTTCCAATGCACTTCAAAGCTCCGTAGCCGTCTGGTCTCCAGCTGTCTTACAAACAACCTCTTCACCCATGAAGCATGCTGTGGGTAGGGGCAGTTGTTTCACAGGAACCCAGAATACATTGTGTTCCCAGCGTAGGTTCTTGCCTGACTTTACCTCTGGGGAACAGGAAGAGCCTGAGCTGGACTGTCCTCAGAGCTGTTTGCAAACTGTTCTCAGAAACAATGGCTGATGATTCATCTGGCATCGTCACCAACAATCTCCAGGCCTGCCTTTTAACAAACCTTCCCAAAATAAAGAAAGGGGACCTTCCCAGACAGAATCATGTAGGCTTTATTGGTGGATCTACAGAAGAGTAATCGAGGCTTAAGAGTGCTTGTAATCAAGTGATTACATATGCTTGCCTGAAGTCAGACAGTAAGCTAGTTTAACAGCTCTGGGGACCCTTGTTCCTGTGTTGTGCTCACATGACATGAGCAAACTGACTCATCCATGTGTGGGGATATATAAATGCCTGCTTATAACGTGTTTTTGCAAGTTGTAGTAATAAAGTCAGATCTGTGAGGTTGCAATCCTTTCTATGGCAACAGAACACTGTCATCACCAACATTTTGACTTAAAAATTCTTAAGAGTTTGAAAGAGAAACTCTGTTCCTTTTTTTTTTTTTTTTTGTTTATGCTAGTAACGCAGAAGGTCACTGGTTTAATGTGCATAACCTTTTAAAGTTATTTCTTTGAGTAAACATTTGCTGGATGATATCCTGTCTGGGTGATACCTTTTGCAAATGCCTGATATTATGCCACCTAAACAAACTTTTCTTTGGTGAGCCCAAGACAAGATATGGGGTGGCCTTTCTAGAGGTATGCAGCCTATTATAATGACAACCCAAGTATTACAATATCTGAAAATGAAAGACCCCAGAGTAGGGAAGATGGATGGTGTGTCCTTTCTGCAGTTGCTACCAGTAAAAGGATGGTGATGACTGATGAAGACTGAGATAAATTAAGGAAGGAAGATTGTACTGTTCATCAAGGATGTGAGTTGACAGAGGTTAGATATGCTGGCATCTCTGGGAATGAAATGTGTCTCATGAGGAGAGCCTACATAAGCACATAGGGAAGACATCCACTCAAAAACAAAATTATGGATGTCTGCAACATGAAATAAATGAAATATTTACCTAAGGAAGTTAGAAACATGCTAAAAAAAAACCCAAACAAAATGTCTCTACCAAAAAAGAAACATGGTCATGCAGAAAGAGGACTAAATATTGGACTAAAAAGGTGAAACAAAGAGAAGTGCAAATGAACAAAGCAAACCTTCAGCACAGGGCTGCAGGGGATGCTTGTGGTTGTTAAAGTGTACATGGCTCTGCCAGAGGAAACTTCTTTGTTTCTTTGTAATAAGCTTTTAACCAAAAGTTAGGTATCCTTATTAGACTAGTGGATGTAAATAGGTGTCATAGAGGAATATTAAAGTCCTTGAAGGTCAGTTGGTTAACAGCATTTAAGGCTGTAGCATATGATTTTTAAGCAGGGAACTTTAGTTTAAAACCCCAAAAACCCTTCAAAAACTTTTTTTCTTTCTTATCTTCCTCTCTTACACATCAGTAGATGAAGTCAGTGCTGAGTGTTTACTTATGTTTCCTTAAATACCAAGAAGACAACAAAAGATATTTAAAAACTATACATGTTATACTTTATGGAGGTGGGAGGAAAATTTGTACAGAAGTGATATGCCCTTTCTTGGGATGCATCAACTCACCTTCCTAGAAAGGACAAAAGAGCAAAGGAAAAAAAAAAAAAACAGCCATGAGAAAAAAAAAAAAATCGACAACAGAAGCTTGCGTTGCTCTGTCACTTTCCATGTCATATGAAAATACTTTTTCCAAAATTTGAAAGCATTTTGTAAGAGCAGTCAGAAGCATATTGTTTTTTTTCTTTTTCCTTTTCAAAGCAAAGCAAAGTTCCACCCTTGCTGTCTCTCTCTTTTTTTCTCCTCTTAAAAAAAAAAAAAAAAAAAGTTTTTGAGAATTTCATTTTTCTATTCACTGCAGTCCTGGCCAAAGTAAAGCCCTCTTTTACATTGACGTCAAGATCTTTACTAAGATTAGGGTTTCATTTCTCTATTGCAGCAATTAGCTAGGGAATGTATAAAAGGCTTCAGGGAAGCAAGCTAGGACTCCAGAGGGGAAAGCACTTTGCACCATAGGCAGATAGCAAGAGAGAGGGCGAGAGAAGGAAGGCAGGAATAGAGAGAGGCGGGGGGGAGGGGGGAGAGAGGGAAAGAGAGAGAGAAGGAAAGAGACAGAGAGGGAGGGAGGAAGGAACAGAAAGTTTATGTACATAAACCTTTTTTTTTTAAAAAAAGTATTGTTGCACCTGGTGGCTAGCTTTACTGACACAGAAATGAGAGGTCTGTTCAGTGCTTAAATAGCTGAGGAACAATGGGATAGTGCAGGAAAGTTAACAATTAACAGTCTCAGCTTAAATTTTGTAACTGCAGGGAACTGGAAACACAGCTGCCTCTCTCTTCAACAAAATCAGGTCTCCTGGTTAAGGGAAGAATTTTGTTAACATCTTAGTTTCTGAAAAATAAGCAGCTCCGAGTTGAATGACTATCAGGCAGTTATGGTTTTAACCAGCCTGCTCATATTTAACTATCTCTGCTCATTTTAAGCAGAGCGGCTGAGAGGGATAACGAGGCTTTTGAAATGCTTTTTACTTTACTTTTTTAAATGAGGGTACAGGGCAAAAAAGGGAGCTGAAGGCATCCGGCTGAAGAGAAGCAGCAAGGAAGATGGGTCTGCTAAGTGTGGATTTGCTGATCACGCTTCAGATCTTGCCGGTCTTTTTCTCCAATTGCCTCTTCCTTGCGCTGTATGACTCTGTGATCCTCCTGAAGCACATGGTGCTATTTCTGAGCCGGTCTAAGTCTGGGCGCGGTGAGTGGCGGAGGATGCTGACCTCGGAGGGGCTGCGCTGCGTCTGGAACAGCTTCCTCCTGGACGCCTACAAGCAGGTGGGTACACGGGGATGGGGACTGGCAGGTTGGGGTGGGGGACCTGTGGTGAACATCCCTGTCGTCAACGGAGAAGGGAAGGGGATGACTCTGTGCGGTGCAGGCTGTCTCCGATTTGATGTTAAGTTTGATGGGAGAGGTCTGGGCTGCAAGGAGCCGTGCTTTTAAGTCGGGGCTAAGGGTTCACGAGAGTCAGGAGCCGCTGTCTCTCTGCTCTGCCACTAACTCTCCGTGCAGCCATGGCCATGTCACTTCGTTTAGCCGTGCCTCAGTTTCCCCACCGGTGCGAATCTTCATGCTTATACACTATTTCATCATCTTCGTATAAGAATAATTGTAAAATGTTCTGGATGTTTTCACAGCTATTTGTTTGCCATGCGAGATCCTCAGAGATTACACAAAGACTTCATCTTCAGATAGAGTTCTACATAGGTGGACGTCATCTATGTAACACAGAATTGTTTTAATTAGAGTAAAAAATAGAAATGAACCTTCGTCATTACACTGGCATTTTTTATTACTCGTATGTTAATTTTTATATTGGAGGAAGCATCCAGGTAATAGTAAAACAGGGCAAGGAGTGAAACAGCCTTTTTTCTTCATGAAGGCAGTGACAGAGGGACATGTCAGAGATTAAAAATGAACTTGACTAGCTGAGGGACAGCTGCCTGGCAATTTAAGTTAATAAAGCCAATAGCAGTTATGCAACATGTACTTTTTTTTCTTTTAAGTTTTGTACAAACATTACCCAGTGGTACTGCCCAGGTCTCATGAGGTAGTTATAGTTCCCTTTTATAGATTGAAAAGGTGAACCCAAAAAAGTGAAATTTCTTGCACAGGCCACCCAGTTAGTAAGTAGAAGAGCTGGATTCAGAGCTCTGTGGCTTCCAAAACAGTGCTTAGTCTGTTAATGTGTTGTCTTATTTAGACCATCTAATTTAACATACCCTACGTGATGCCATGAGGTCATCGGGGTCCTATCCAAACGATAACTCTGTATCTTATGAAATATTTCCTTTTGTATCGCCTTCCCCCCAGTCCCCTTTCACTCCCCCACAATGGCTGTTGTATTTGCTCCTACCTAGAGACTGAGGAGCTGGTGGTGTTGGGGTTTGCTGGCTTTGTGATATGGAGTGCAAGCTGCTTAGCCTGAAACCCAAGCCACGGGGACATTAGGTTTCACTGTAAGGCAAATATAAATAACATTAGCTTTTGCCAAATGGGTCAACCTCTTACTGCCACCCTAGGAATCAGCCAGCTAGCTACCCAAATAAAGTAATGCTGAATGAAGCTCACTATTCTAGTCCTTCTAGTTTCTTTTTTTTTGGTCTCTTCACAGACAGTAACTAAGTAAATTTTACAGTGGCCTTGTTAAATGGGCCATGGAACACAATTGTTCCCATTTTACAGACAAGGCAAGGCAGAACAGTTAACACATGACTTGGTCAAGGCTCCAGCGGAAGTTGGTAACACAGCTGTGAAACAGCCAAGTTTCCAGTTCCCACATTTGCAAAATGTATGTGGCCCAGGGTTTGGAGAAGGTGTGGAGCTGTAAGGAACCTTATATCCATGAGATATTTTCAATCTCATTTTGCTTAACTAGCACAAAATGATTTAAAATGAAGATGTCACATGCCTTTCTGTACTTTCTAAAGTCATACCTTGCCTTTTTCTCAGTACTGTTGATGTCAACCGTAGAAGCTACAGGGAGGATAACTGTGCTATTTTTGGTGTTGGCAATGAAGCTTGTACCTTGAACTTTGGTAATTAAAAACTCTCTCTTATCGCCATTAAATGACCTAGATTGTTCAGGTCAATCAGGCTTTAAGGTCCCTAGAATGAATTCTGTGCCTCAATGAACTGAGCAGAAAAATGCATATAAACATAACCAAATTTTATCACCCTGTTCCAAAAAGGGGAAAAAATCCACTCATGCCAGCTGTCCTTAAGACAAAACTAGCTGACTAGCAATTCATGGAAGACTGTTTTCCTTAATAGAATTATGGGCCATAAGGACAGAAAATCATTGGAAACCCTTGATTGTCACAGTATAGAAATATAGAAGTATAGAAATCAAATTATAGAGAGGACACAATAAACTGAGGAGCAATATTGGTGGAAGAAGAATCATCATCTCCACAATGGAGGAGAATCTTCTGCTGCTTCTATATGCAAGAGAAAGAAAAAAAAAATGTTTCAGCTGGAAAGCTGTAGTGGTAGAGTTGAAAAAAATTGACATATACCCTGCTTTGTGGCATTTTTAGAAAGCATGAAAAATAGTGAAATATATTAAATACTGTTGCACAAAGCATCATTTTCCTTAAATTATCTTTTTCTAAATCCTGAATAAGACTACTCAGTTGTGAGATCTTAATCTTAGCCAATTAGTGAAGGGAGGAAATGAAAATATCATGGAATCAGGTTACTAAAGAGTATGGCAAAATGCAGTCAATACCATAACCATGATTGCTTATTGTTCCAATTTGCTAGCTGAAGCCAGGTATTAGCAAATACTGAAGCAGGTGCTTAAGCTCATTCTGTTGAGTAGTATTTATGAGATAATCACCATTTTTCAGCTAGAATAGCAGAATTGCAGATGTCTGAGATAAACCAAAGCTAGACTACCTGTTAGCAGAAGACTTGATTAAAATAGTAACTGCTTGGTTTTACTATGTTTTGTGTCACTTACACAGAACTCTTCCTGAGTACTTTTCATAACATTTTTCACAAAAGTACTTGATGTAAAATTTCTATTCCCAGAAAGATTTACTGGAAACCGTTCCAGAAAAACTCTGTGGGTAGATACTAGATTCTGGATTAAAGTAAGTTTATTACAAGAAAGGGGCTCTGTCTTGAAAGCACACAGACTGTCCCAGAATTAAGTGATTTTGTTTCAAGACTAGTGTGTACAAGAGATGATCTTGGAATAGCTAAAGTAGAATATATTTGAAAATAGCTATTCTGATGCATTTTCCCTTCTAGAAAAACTTTTGAATATCTTTACCCACATTTCAACTTGCTTTTGTTCTGCTTTTTGTTGTTGTTAAGTATTCTTGCATATGACTTTTTGGTTAGGGCAATTATTTCATAGGCGAGATTACCTAGCAAGAGTTGTAGATATTACCATCCTCAGTGGGGAAGCAATGCAGAGTTTGTTGTATTGTGTATAGAGTATATTCAGTATTTTTTTTTTATTGGAATATTCTATATGACTTTTCTCCACATTTTACAGTCTCACTGGAATCAAAATGATTGCTCTTTTGTTTGTTTTCATTTTCTTATGTAAATGTTATCAATGATTAATATATTTCTTTTTACTTCCTTAGATCTGAGTTCAGTATCTGTCACACTCAGTGTTGCTATTGTCTACATTGCACCAGCTTTGTGATTTATAGAACATCCTCCTCCTATTCTTTTCCAAGAGGCAAGCGTGTCTTACATTACAAGGGAGTCTTTAGAACCAGATTAATTGTCATAACAGAGATAAATAGAGCTAGTAGTCAAGTTGCATTAACTTTATATAATTAAAAGAGTGCAACTATTTAAATGTTATTTTTCTAATTTACTATTGTGCTCTGTTTATCTACAGCAATGAGTGGGTTGACTCCTGAAGAGCAAATCATGTATGTATGTGTGTGTAGGTATTTACACTTTCATATATGTTTGTATGTATACAGATACATGTGTGTATCTATCTATCTATATATGTACGTACATATACGTATATGTGTATAAATGCAAAAATACACACACATAGGCATACATAATTGCATTTTCAGGAGTCAGTCCTCTCTTACTTCTCTGTACATGTATATGCATATATATGTGTATGTATAAGTATGTATAGATATGAAAGCAACCACACCTCCTGATAAGAGAGAAAAAATGACATTTTGGGGAGAGTGTTAGAGTGCCTTCTGCATGATTTATATAGGCCGTCTACACAAATGCCAGTGAGGCATTTGTTTTAGCCCACAGCATGTATACTGAATATGCCACATACCTTATAGAAATCCAGAGAAAAAGCTAGAGAAGTTTTGGAAAAAAACTCATTGTGTTTACTTTTAATAGCATTTTTTACCTGCTAAGTTCCATGCTTTATTTAGTACTGGAATGAATCTGCATTCTAGGATTCCAAAGGTGAGAAACTGTTATCTTTAAAAGCTTTAAAAATGGGTACAAAAAAGGTTGCAGCCATTAGCAGTGCCCAGTGGTGAGGCATCGTGCTGGGAACTTTTCTGGTGCCAGATACGAGCTTTGTGTTTCAGCAATGCAGAGCTGAGTTCCTGGTCTCCAGTAGAGAGCTGTAAGGTTATCCTAGAGAAAATCCTCCCTCTTCTCCACCTCAGCGCAGGGTAGTTAGGAGGAAGACCTTAATGGCATCTCCTCGAAGCAGCCAAACACTTAGGAATGCTGTGGTGCACCTATGAGGGTAACATGCACGTGTGCGTATATGCACATGTGTGTAAATATACAGCCCTCAGAAGGATGACGGTATCTCAGACGATGGATGGTGATGGGTGTGTGTATGTACTTGTACAGCTTTTTACTGTCTTTAGAACAGGCCACCAGCAAGCTCTGGCATGACAGACCCAGCATGGAGGGAACGGTTGGCACAGGATCCCAACTGCGCAGCATAGGCCCAGCTCTGGATGTAGTAGCAAGTAGACTGGTTCAGTAAACACCCAGTGGGATTTTCCCGAGATTTCAGGGAGGCACAATTAAATTACCTTTGGCTACTTCTGCCTGCCTGATAGGTACGTCATTTATTAAAAAAAAAAAAAAA
>VXBL01007947.1:1866549-1893409 GCA_013400195.1 Aramus guarauna | reverse complement strand
AAAAAAAAAAAAAATTAGTATGCAAAGCAGGCCAGCGTGAAAACTGTCATGTTAAGTGCATGCTGCACAGCATTGACACAAAGCCGTATGTGAAAGTAATGTAATGGCGTGATCCTTTACTTGCTGGTTGGCTGTCTAGTGACTCGTTGCTTTTTGGAGAAATTTTTTAAAGGTTGGAACAAAGACATAACCTCTGTACTTATTTCTATTTATTTTGTCTGCAAGATAAGGAAACATCTCTGCATCTGACAGTGGTAAAGGGAATTTGTGAAAGACAGCGTGTTGTATCATTTCAGGGTTTAGAACTAGACATTGTGTGGTATTAAAAATATTTTATTGGTTTTACAAAGTTCAGCCTTAGCAGAATTGTTTTCATTGACATTTTCAAATGAAAACAATCTTGAAAGAAGCGAGAAAAACAAAACAAAACCAAACCACAATTAAAACCTTTCCTGCAGTGTTTGGAACATAAATTCAACAGGATTTGGGCTTGTCATTGTCATTATTATTAAAACTTTGTCATTATTATTAATATATAATCATGTTTGTTATAGTAATGTCTGAGGACCAACCTAGAGCAGGGACCCATTGTACTAGGCTGCGTCCTAAACAAGAGGAGCAGACGGTTTGTCCCATGGAGCTTACAGTTCAAACACTCTGGGCAGACAAAGGGTAGGAAAAGGAAAATGATGACTCCTATCCCACATGTGGTCTCATGCTACCTGTTTAATTTTTAGGATCTAACTTCACTTTTTCCGCATCAACTCTTTGCAGCCTTCCATTTTCACCCTTATGTGTGAAAAACTGACTGAAAGGACTGCTTGCCTTTTTGTTAAACCCCCCTTCAACTGTGGTAGACACAAAAAAGTAGCTGACGAGTACCACCCAGGAAAAGGATTGTACACAGTCCTTGCAATGCTGCTCGCTCGCGTTCTCTTACAAAACCACCACTGTGTATTCATATAGTGCTAAAGCTGAGTAAAAAAAAAAATTTAAAAAAAAAAATTAAAAAATCATCCAAATTAACTTCAAAGGTCCTCCAGGTGCTGACTATCAGAGCCTGGTGAAGGCCTCTGTCACCTGTAGGTAGAGCCCACAAGGGCAGCCAGTGGCCCAGAGGCCACGATGTCGTAGGCCATGCTCCCATCTGGAGGGAGACATAAGCCCTTAAGAAGCTTGCTGTAGGCTCCCTGATCAGAGGAACTAAAATTATCCATTTTCTTTTACAAGAGTGCAAGGCAAAAGGCTCCTTTATGCTTTCCCTCTGCCATGTATGCTCATTTGTGGGACTGGCAGTTTTTAAATAAAAAGAGCAGCATTTGACTAGTTATTTTTATCTGGACTGTGCCCTTTTAATTTGTCTCCCACTTCCCTCCCTCAGCTTCACACACCTGATCCTTAAATAAAATCTCTGGACTCTGGGAGAACTGAAGTTAATTCCAGTCTGCTCTCCAATTCTGGTAATCGAGTCTCTTAAAGCAAGCTGCCAGCTCTCCATGACAAATGAAGAGCTCCCACTCCTGTACAGTACTGCAGACAAGGGCCTCCTGTAATTTTATCCACCTCACCACGCTGGGTCATATAAATGAAGAAAACAAAAATAATAATTTGTGTAATTCTCCAGCCAGAGTCTGATTATGATTTGGATGAAGCACTGAGAAATATTGGGCTGTGCAGAGGCTATATTTAGCTAAACGGGATCAAATCAAGGCAAAGCAGAGAATTTGAAAAGGAGCAAAAAGCTCCAGGAATTCAGTTCATTACCAGTCACTGGACTCCAGTCCCAAACACAGCATGTCCATATTTAAATGGCTAATATCACAGACTGATAATTGTCTGGCAACACCTATTTTCTTTAGGGGGTTGACACAGCCTGCTGAGTCTGCCAAACTGTTTGAAAATACTTCATGCAGGGAATGAAAGCCATATTCCAGTGTATGGGATCCCAGGAGGGTTATGTTAAAGCTGATAAAAGCAAAACGAGAAAAAATAAAAGGTAAATGAGGAGGCAATGTTTTGTCTGTGGGGCTTTTCCTAGTCCTCATGGAGAATGTACAACAAAGTTAGCAGTATGTGCTATTTCTAGCCTGTAGTTTATGAATAGGGCTCTTTTTCCTGCTCCTAAGTCTCCTTCATTTTGCAGTCTGCGTGCTGAAGCGTCAGCAACCTTGTTCCCTTTTCACTGTGTGTGCAGACTCAGAGAAGGAGATGCAACACCGAGGCTGTCAAGCAAACGCAAAATTCGCATAAATGATGCAAGTCACTGCTTTGGTGTCAGGCTGGTGCTTGCTCTTGCTAATGGCTGGGCTGGCTCTCAGATTTGGTTGGCCTACCTTGCATGTCCCATGCAGGCTGTGCGGGAGGGGGTGCCCGCAGGCTGCCTAGTTTCCACCTCATCCAGAAGGCTGGCACCGAATGCCCGAAAATTCACGCACATAAGTACGTGATTATAGAAATGCTGGATCGCGTGTGAGGGGAATTCTGCTAGTTTGTTTCTCAGAATTTATATTTTGCCTGCCTTTGTGTAAGATTTCAAAAGCGGTTTGGCTGAATACATGGAGGTTTTTGTTTGTTTTCTCATTGCGTTGATTTTCTTTTCCAAGAGCTATTTTTTCTTTCAATAAATAACAACAAAGAAGACAGCCAAGGCCTACAATGCAGATGATCAGCAAGGATGATATTGTCATCCTGTGTCAATCGGTTCCCGAGTCTGGTGAAATAAAGAGTCCCTTTGGAACGTCAGCACTTCATCAAGACCAATTAGTGGAGATGCCGCCGCTTATGTTTAAGCATTAACGACTGGGCTGGGCTGTTTTTTGGAGTGCCTGACACTGGCATGGAACAAGGCACCGACCTAATTACTCCTCTACAAGAGCAGAAAATGCCTCGTGAATGCCTGCTTGGCAAGGATGTCTCATTAAGGGGAAAAATCCCAACAGAAGCACTCCTAGAAACAGAAATTTAAATGATAGGTAACCCACGGCCATAAGACTTACTTACTTCATGGCTGTGGGAAATGAAGAGAAACTGCTATAAGGTGATGCAGGACATATCTGTATTTTATTTCCTAAATCCATCTATTTTTTGGTCAACGAGGAGTATGAGAGAATGCAAACTTGCGCAGTTGGAGAGCAGTGAAATACCTCACCACCCTTGGTATGAATGTTAAATAGGACTTGAGGGGCATTCCTATGCTAGCGTTCAATGGGAGATGTTTTGTTAGTCTGTTCCTTCAAGGTCTGCAAACTTACCTAGGAAAAGAAGCATTTGGTAGACCTGAGTGAAGAGTTGGTAATGAGGAGCTTACAGCATGTAGCCTCTCTTTTGCTTAAAAATGATCAAGAAGCAGACTGTGCTTTCCCAGTTCAAGAGTGTTGGTTAGAGTATTTTCAGTCATAATAGTTTTGTTAAAATAAAACCAGAAGAGTGAGGGGAAACAGTTGCTCAGATGTTTCTTGTCTCCTGAGCAGCTCTGTTCATTGCTGAGTTCTAGCTGCTGCTATCCTTTTTACCTTTATTTTTTTTCTCCTCTGAAGAGTGCCAGCAAATAGCAGAAATTCAGTGTGTTGCTTAATTGTGATTTATGAGATAAATCACATGTTATTACTTCTTTTCTTTGACTGGATGAGTGCACACTCCTGAATACTGAGGTCCATTATTCATCCAGGGAGTGGGTGCAGCACAGATACTTACATGTCAGGCTTTGCCCAGAAGGCACATTTTGGACAAGCAAGCTCTGAAAAAGCATTTGCTTGGTAGTGCAAGAACAGTTAAGCTTTCTAGGTAAAGAGGGATCTAGTGTTTGTGCAGATGTTTTCTTTCTTGAGATGTGCCCTTTTTTGGTAGTTACCAATGTTGTCTAGCTGGTTTATGGATTGAGTGCAGCCCTCAGGATGATTATATGGCCACCAAATGACTTTGACCTGTGTATTTTTTTTGCTCAAGTCTGGCCCTTTATCTTACTCCTGCTTTGCCTATCGTACTGCACAGAATGGCAGACAGAAAGAAATGAGATGTTCAGCAGCTGCACAGAAGAGTACCTATTACCTGCTAAGGTGTAGGTGGCCTGTAGCAGCACCTCTTAAATGCTGAAGGATGTTTAAATGCTGCAGCCTGAGTCTCTGAGCCAACCTCTCTCTGGATAGATCCTTTCTTCTCAAAAACTGATACAGCTTTTTTCCTTCCTTGAGGTCAATGGACAGCCCACTCACACAGCAGGTCCTAAACTCAACTATTTCAAACCTCACTTGCTTTAAAAGGCAAATGAGCACAAAGCTTTTTTTTCAACTGTTACCAAGGCTCTAGCAGATAGCAATGCTGCAGATGCAGGTTTATGGGAAGGGGTTGTGCTTTCCTGGGGCATCACTTGCTTCCCTTGCCTGTGGTGCAGCTGCACATCCTCTGCTCCCAGTGGTGTGATCACCACGTGCTTGGCCTGGAGAGATTTGTGGGTCTTGGGCAGTCTTTCTTTCTGTGGCTCTCTTCCTTGCTGATCTCTGAGTAAATGCAATTTTCCCCATAGAAAGTAGTCAAAATGATGTTTAGAACGTGTGTCAACATGCTGTGAGACCTTCCCGTGTAGCTGTGAAGTCTGGCAGCTTTAAGGGCAGTGCCTTACAAACTTTACTCTTGCTTCTATTGCTATTCTGATGAAATAATGCTGAGTCATGAATAACTGTAAGTTTGGTCAAGGTAGTCAGGCTTCACAGGGAGAAATGGAGGATCCGGTATCTACAATATACTTGGCTTTCAAGTTGCAGCAGCAATTGCATCAGTTAACAATGCAGCTGTCAACTTAGCTTCTTATCGTATCTGATCCACCAGGATATGCTATAATGTAATGTAGAATAGAAGTGCACCAAAAACCAGTTATTTATTCAGTTTTTACACATTTCTCATTCAGCGTTAATTTCTACTAACTTCAAATAGAGTGTAGCTTCAGAAATAAATAAATAAAATATGAAAGACTTAAGAATTTGGCCCTGTGTGTTTCCTTCAGAGCAACACTTCTGAACATAATCAAATAGAGAGATAGAAAGAGTCAGGGAAACACAAAAGGATAATTGCATTGTTGTACTAGAGCTTGATGTTAAAGGCAGATGCATAGGAATTGCTGTGGCAGACCTCATTAAAAACTAATTCTCTTATGTAATATGATAACTGCTATAGAACCACAAAATATTATCAGCTAAGGATCTTGGAGCCCTCTGCAGGCTCCACCTTATTCTGGCAGTTCCTGCTGTGAGATGCATATATTATGTCTTTTTTCTATAGGCAGGGAAGTAGAAACAGTCAGGCAAAATGACTTTTCCACAATTGCCTGTTGGGTTTGAGTCAGATCTGCGGTTAGAGCTGAGAACAGTTTGCTTTCACTTCATCCTACTTCAACCATTGTATAAACTTTCCCCTTTTCCTGCTGCTTTTTCCCCAGTCATCTATTAGAGAAATATTGAAGTAGAAGGAAATGTGTCAATCACTGATAAAATTACTGCAAAGTGTTTAGAAAACCCTTTGGAGACCCCAGTCTTGGATGGTCCACTGTCAAAACAATAATATATAAAGTGGGCATCTGCAGAGATCTCTCTTGTGTTTGGTACTCTATTTCAATTGTTGGGCTGCAGGATGAGAGAATATGCACATATGAAACCTGCAAGCCTCTCAAAGTTGAGAGGCACTGGATATGTTGTGAAGATCAGGAATACAATGCAGAATGATTTTGGAGAATTGGAAAAATGGCTTGAAATGTAGGTTGCAGTTCAATGAGGCCAAGTCCAAAGCACCAAATTCAGGCTGGACTGATGAAGTACAAAAATCCATGATGGGGAGCAACTAGAAAGGCAGAAAAAGGGACCAAGGCATTATAACTTCTCACTAGCTAACCCCTAGTCAACAGTCTACTGTTTCTTCAAAACAGTCATGATGTTTCATAAAAAGCAAACATCTGGAATGTATAATCAGGTGTAGCCTTTGAGATACATGAAGTAATTGTCTGATTATTCTGAGAATTAGTAAAAAATCTTTTGAAGTTTTGAACACTGCTGTTCAAGGAATAAGTGAACCATGTGGAGAGAACTCAGAGGATAGCAGTAAGAAAAAGTGTCCAGAAAATTTGTCTCACACAGAAAAGTTAAAAGAAATTGGAGGCAGTCTGTCTGAAAGTAAATACATAAGGGTGGACAGGACTATGTGTGTAGTAGACAGAACAAGACAGATCTCAGATAAAATTTTCTAACAATGATGAAGTAGTTTACCTGTCAGGAATGCCACATTTAGCTCTACTGTGAATGGAGATGGACTAGATGAACTTTTTGAAGCTGCTGCTTTTGATGATTTGCTATATGCCCATGCTAGTGTCCATATAGGTGTACTCTTTGAAGAGGTGACTATTTATTTGAAGAGAGTAGTCATAAGGATACTGGACAAACAAGTCACACTAACTTGCAATGTTTTAATTTGTTTTACCATCAGGTCAAACTGGGAGGAGAAGCCCCAAACTCCAGTGTAATCCACATAGCCAAGGGCAGTGATGGCAGCAGTAGCAGCTGGAAGAGTGTCGGTGGCAAGTGTGGAACCAAATGCCACCTTCTGGATTTTGCCAACTCTGAGCGGCCACTGGTGGTCAACTTTGGTTCAGCTACCTGACCACCGTTCACAAGCCAGCTGTCGGCCTTCAGCAAGCTGGTGGAGGAGTTCTCTGGTGTGGCTGACTTTCTGTTGGTCTACATCGATGAGGCTCACCCGTCAGATGGCTGGGCTGCCCCTGGAATCTCTCCCTCTTCATTTGAAGTTAAGAAACACAGGAACCAAGAAGACCGATGCGCAGCTGCTCACCAGCTCCTAGAGCGCTTTTCCTTGCCACCTCAGTGCCAAGTAGTGGCTGACTGCATGGACAACAATGCCAACGTGGCCTACGGGGTTTCATTTGAGCGAGTATGCATTGTGCAGAGACAAAAAATTGCCTACCTGGGAGGCAAAGGCCCCTTTTTCTACAATCTGCAGGAGGTTCGGCTTTGGCTGGAACAAAACTTCAGAAAAAGATGAAATCTATTCTCTACAGAAGCTATGTTAACAGGTGTGTCCCTTTAAGGTGATGTAAAAGGGAAAAAAAAGAAGACATATGCAGGTTTGAATAAGGCCTTTCAGATGATTGCAGGAGAACACATTTGATAACAAGGTCAAATGAACGTTACCTAGGAAAAGAAAATAAAACAAAAAACTAACTCCACAGAAACATTATTGTATGAAAAAAATCCCACTCCTGCGCTTGCTACAGGACAGAAGAGGTGAAGAGGCTTCTGTGAAAAGGTGCTGCTGGCGAGCAGGAAGAGCGATGAGATAACACCTGTCTCCCAGGGACCTGTCTGATGAAGTATCAGCCCTGGGGTCAGCTGTTGCTGCTTGGAAGGCAATCTATGGAAAGGCAATGCCATGCATTTCATTAGAAACTCTTCTTTACCCTCCTGTGGCCAATGCAAGCAACCTGGGAGGAGTCAGGTTGTTTGCAATTACTTTGCATAGAAATGCAGTGGAATTGTCCTCTCCTAGAGATTTTATTGTTCAGAGACTACAGGAACCACCATGCAATGCATTGTGCGTGCAGACTGGATGCTCAGATCAAGATGAAACATTGTATGCTGGTATTTGTACTCTCTATGGATACCTCTGGGCAGCATATTAGCTATGTAATTCTATATGTTTGTATCTAGTATGCAGGCCTGTGCCTGCTGAGAAAGATGTTAAAAATCTATAGAGTTGGACCAAAAAGACAAAGGTGATCAAATAAGCCTGTTACAATTGGAAAGCTAAAAAACCTGGACTATTTGCAACAAAACAGCGAGAACCATCTAGAGCAAGTATCAAGATACAAAAGTCAGCTGATGCCAACCAACCCTTGGTTCTCAGAGCTGACAACACACAGTTATCAGTATTCTCTGGTTCCCTTCTCTGTTTCTTTACACTCTTTGATCTCTTTCTGTCCAGCAATAGGCTTAAAGGTAATTTCATTTTTAGCTTTTTAAAAAATAACTTATTTCTCTCTTATTTTTATTTGAGATAATGACCTTACAGATGTATTTTGGGGATGGGGGAACTTATACACAACATTACCTCACTTAAATGGAAACCTATCCTGTCATTTACCCCATTAAATGTAGTCATGCTGATTTTTGCTATCTTAAATACCTGCAACTAGTTTATATCTAGGTTAGTTTGTCTGGAAGTTAAGTTGTTTGCAGCCTCAGAATTAGATGATTGTTTGTTTGTTTCACTTGTGTTCTCAAAAGCTTTCCAGAGAAGCAGGGAGGACAAATAGTGTGAATTAATGTGAATAAATGTAAAATGGAAGAATTGTGATACAAATGGGTTTGAGGAATTATTAATTATGTTTAAAGAGATACTGCCAGAGTATACATTATGTTTAGGTATTTCTAAAACTAAAATGATTTAATCAAGCCTGATGAAAAGGCAAGTGTAAAATGTCCTAACCCATTAGAGTTGGTAAATGAAAACCCATAAGGAGATGGCCTATCCAAGTTTACTCTCAACTTTGGCAGAAACATGAGACAGATAAACAGGGTAAGTGGCAAAAATCAAATTAATTCTTAAAATTTCTCATCCTGGAAGTTGTCAGAAACATGATGTATTAATACTACCACAGGAAAGAACAGAAAATACGTACATAAATATTTTCATTTTCAGTGTCCCTTTAACATTGTGTATTTCTTCTTGCTTGGCTGTTGGTTACCTTTCCCAATGTATAAGGCATTTGGAAATGTGTTTTCAAGCACAGATATGAAATAATGACAGTAACATGAGTGATTTCTCCCGTATTCAGGTTCATGCTTCCCTTCCTTCTCATGTTTTCCTCCACACACTATTAAACCTATACACACACACACACACTTACACAGTTTGGCAATGTGTTTCAGAGAAGTGTGTAAAGACCTTCTGGTGAGCTGCACTTCTCAGAAGGCACATGTTTCTGTGTGGGTGTGTGTGTGTATGTCTAAGACCAATAATAATAATTATTATTCTGTCCTCCCATTCATTAATGTTACTGTAACTCACTGCTCAGTGTGGAAGACTGTTACACATTTTTGTGACTAACTGGGATATGTAACTGAAATTTTTAAACCTGATATCATAGAAAGAGTAACATAGCCAAAATACATGGTTTATTTAATCTAGTGTCCTACCTCTGACTGTATCAGATGCTTCAGGGGAAGGTGCAATAATGTCTTCTGGAATTTTCATTAGCTTCAGCCATTATCATTTTTGTCTTACCTAATATGATCGTTGATGTCTCATCATTCCTATGAGAGGCTGATCCTAAGTTTTAAGACCTAAATATTTCTTGAGGTGGGAAATACTAAAATCAAAACCCATCATATTTAAGAAGAAAGAAAAACAAATAAAACCAGATTTTTTTTCAGATTTAAGTTGGCTGCTTTGCAATGTCATTCTCATCTCTTGCTCTTGTATGCTAAAACATATAAACAAGAGCAATCCCGAATTTTCTTCTGTATGTCAGTGATTGTATACTCTATATAGAAATTTACAAAACTTCTGTTTGTTTCTTAAGCCAAGCAATAATTCACATTCTCATAGAGATCCATATGCTTTGCCTGTCTCTGAATCTCTTCTGGTTTTGCTACCTTGTCCTTTTACTCAGGTGATTAAGCTGTACAAGTTAGTCCAAGTGAAAACATGTATTGGTATACCCAGCACAACATCTTTTCCTATTTACATTCTGTTCTTCAGTCATCTGAAACTTTATTAATCCATAGCAACTCCATAGCCTTTGTAAAACTTAAACTAGTAAGTCTTTTCTTTCTCTCATCTTTTCCCCGTCATACAGTAGAAATCTGAACTCTTTATTTGTGAAATGCTAGCCAAATGTTTAGCACAGCTGTTGAAACATACCTTTAGCTCGGAGCAAAGAGTCTGAGTTAGTAATTCAGTTAGTTAATACCCCTTTATGTATCTAAAGTTACAGTTATTTTTCAAGTCCATTTTCTCCTTCCTTTTGAATTTCCAGTATTTTGTCTTGTTATTCATAGATGCCTGTTCATCACACAGTATAAAGAAATTAAAAAATTGGGTCCTGTAAATGGGAAATCCACAAGGATTTTCCACAAGAAAAAATACACAATAACTTCATTTCTTTCTTGGCAACATGAATGCATTACCCTGCCCAAAACTTAAAGATAGTTCAGTCTCACTGATTGTCAGGACCGAAATGCATTTTGCAAATCCTTAAACTTCCTCAGAAAATTTGTTGTCAGAAAGCAGGAAAAGTATTTCAAAGAGAAATGGACTTAGAGGGAAAAAATACCTTTAGTAAGTGACTGATAGAATTACAACCTCTTTTTTTTTTTTTTTTTATAAAATTAAAACATTTTATAGAAATGGTTTTAAATTAAACTTCATGCATTGTCCTCAGTTAAAGATAAAAGTGGCCATATGTTAGATACCCAGAATTGTAACAGTGGATTGTTTTGGGTCCAGGCACAAATTTTTGCTACCTTGCTAGCATTGTACTTCACAATTGGTCTCGTCTGCTGTAAGGCTGGATTTGCATTTGTCTCTTATTCTCACTATTTGAGGGCACTAAACCGTATTACTTGAGGTGCTTCAGTGTGACATACATATTAAGCAGTAGCTCACAAAATAGGTGCCTGAAAGTATTCTGGAAGGTTACTCTATATAACAGAGACCCCAATACTGTATCTCAACATTAGTATGGGAAACTTCCAGTACTTTTTCATTTTGAGCAAGGTAAAAAGCTATTCTGGGCTATCATTCTGCATTGTCCTGTGCTTAGCGTCATTTATTTAGCACTGTATAAAATGAATGTAAAGCATTTTGTACAGATGAAAACAATAGCATTTTGCTCTTGCTTGTGTAGACAATGACATAAATTTAAGGCAGCAGGAAAACATGCCCTATTAAAAAGAAAGAAATATATTACAAAATATATTGTTGAACAACTGTCTGGACACTTTGAAAAACAAAATGCAATTATTTTTATGAAGGTGATCTTGGTGGGAAAACCCACAAAGCTTCTCAAAAAGGTGTCAGTGCTATGCGTTCAGGCGTGTGTGTGGAGGGAGGTTATGTTTCTGTATGTGTGAAAGTGGCTTTTCTGTCATGTGGAGTGTAGGTTTAAGAGTTTTTAAGAATTTCATTCAGTACTATAACCAAAGCAATAAAAGGTATCAGGTAGGGAATATTGGCCAGTTTTGTTCAACTCTACACCGTATCTGTGTGGGATCCATATTCAGTGACCTTTGGGCCCAATTTGGAGACTTCAGAGAAGAGAGATTGGGGTGAGACAATGAAGGCTTGTGTGCTTATGAAGATCGCTAACAAAAGAGTAATTAACTCAGTTGGCGTTCAGATGCCTTCACACTGGCATTCCTCTGTGCACCTTAATGTTTCTGTATTTGAAAGAGGGGTCTCTTTGGGGCCATTGAGAAGATCTCCGGGGTGTAGATGCCTGTGTGTACTGACTATGTGTGTGTCATTGTTTAAATGTCAAAAATACACTTTGTAGGAGAGCCAGCAAAATTTTGTTACAATATGGTGCTCCATGAAATGTGCTTTCTAGATTTGTTTTTCTTATATTATAATAAACAATAAAGGAAAATATACCTCTTCTGTGTCTTCTTATTCTAATGTTGGTTATTAGTACATAAGGGAATCTTGACATTAGACCAAAGAAACTTAAGACTGTGTTTAATACAATAGCCTATGCCACCCTGACTAGATCTTAAGCAATATGAGCAAACCCCTTTATAAATGGTAGGACTAACTTAATATCTGACTACTCCTCAACTTTTAAGAAAAATAAAAGGCAGAGAAACTGAGAACTGCAAGGAGAGCAGTTGAGTCTGCACAGAATTGCACTGTTCAAAAAAAAGTAAGTGCTTGAAGAAAGCATGCTGAGTTGTACGTGGGAATGAAACCTGGATGAATTGGTTGTGAATTCATCAGTTATACATGCAGCTCCCATTTCAGTGAACAAGCAAAAGGTAAAAGGTGAAAAATAAAATTGAAAGCACAGCTGAATAGCTGTTACAGGGGAAAAAAATTTCAAATGGAAGAATGTCCAGCAACTTCCTATACAAACTCACTTTGTGATTTAGTTGTATTTTAGAAATTTGATCCTCTTTGTCATCTTTTGTTACAGTAAGTTTTACAGGACCCTACATCTGAAAACTGCTTGTGAATATAGGTAAGAAAGAACAAACCAAATCACCAAAAGGCAAGCCATGGAAATGGTTCCATCTAAGTGTCCCAAGCAGAAATGCTCATTACAGTATGCTGGACAGGCCCTTGGAACAGCCAAACAAATAGCTCTCTCTAGATTATCCAGTTCACGTTACAAAAATAACCCCCAAAAGTACTGAAAGGAGACTTTTGAGTTGTGTGAATATTCCTGTAATCTGGCCATTACTGATTACAACCTTTATATCAATTGTTGCCTTAAGGAGCTACTCAATATTCTGGAAGAAATAAAAACACCTTTCAGGACTTGCTTCTTATTTCACAGCTGTATAAATGAGGTGAGGGCAGATGTGATGAAATAACTGTTTCATTAGAAAATAGGATCCTTAATAAATAACTCGTTACCAAAAATTAGACTCTGAGTACTCTCAAATAATTATTTGTAAGAGTATCTTTTCTCTGGAATGGATGGTATCAGTGGTAGAAGGAAAAAAAAATAGAAAATGGATTATTTATAGAGCAGTATCTCAAGAGGATTGACTACTGCTCAAGATCTTACTTTCTGACAAAGAAGAGAATTCCTGAGGCATAATAAACCTTTCCCAAATATAAACTTCAAACAAAGGACCTAAAAGTTGGTTAAAGACTTTTATCACAGACAAATCAACTTCAGTTAAAGTGAGTATCAATTCCATGGTTCGATCCATTACTTGACTCACTGTATATACCTATGTGCTTCTAATGTTCATGTTAATGTATCCACCAGCTTAAATGTGTCTCACAGAGCTAATGTGAAGTGAGCTCACTTTGAGTGAGCATCCTGTTTAAATCCTTAAGGTCTCAAAGATTTGTGAGCCTCACTATGTCACTTGACTAGAGAAGGAGCATCCATTATAGGTCATATAGATGAAACATAGGAATATCTCAAGTGTTTTAGTTCTCCCTAAGATAGTGCCTGTTATATAAAATTAAAGATGTACCAAGCAGGAAAAAGTACACTTTGTAAGTCAGTATTTCCCGTATTTTCAAATGTGTATTTGTATTACCCATGCAAAAGCTATTGTGACTTAGCTATTGGTTAGGTGTGCAGGTAATAGGAGGGGAAGTTTTCTCCAAAGTCTTATCTTTAGGAATTAATCCACCTTTGATGTCCTTTAACTCTGTTCTTTTTCCCTCATATTCTTCCTGCACCTGATATCCCATCTCTTGCTCTTTCCAACCTCTAATACCCTTGGTGATGATTCTCCCATCTCAGTCTTTGTTTTTTTTTTTTTTAAGGCTACAGATTATCTGAGGACTTAATTTTAAAAGGATATCAGTTGTCAGAAGGTCAAGTGAGGTAAGGAAGAATACAGCATTTTGTTCTGTTTATATATCATCTTCAGTGCATATCATCTGCATGCAGGTTTATTCTCAAACATCATTTTCCACGTACCAGTCTGCAGAGCTAAACACCGGCTTTCTGGGCAGATTATAACAGCACAAACAAGTATTTTGCTTCCTGCAGACTGGAAGGGAGCAGGTGTACAGATTTTAATCTCAGCCTTGGCTACCAGAGTTCGTATCTCCCCATTTCTGTCAGCAGTTTGTAAAAACTCATAAAGCCAACACTCTAGCCTCACACAGGGAGAAGGTCTGAGCACTGGGAGTGCCATACACTAGACCTGGCCAGATGTCTATGAGACAAATCTTTCTGAGGTTTGCTCAGAGACTCACAGGAAATTAGGCCAATCCTTCCAAACCAGAAATTGGTGGACTATGCTTGTAAATGAAAAGCACTTGCTTCATGAGAAAAGAAAGTCTTGTAGCTGATGCTGCTGTGGAAGGAGCAGCAGATTTTTACCAGCTGCAAGAGTTCTCTTTAAGTGATCCTTGCAGATCTTTACAGATGGACTGAACGGGACTTCGAGGGGCTCAGGATTTCACAGTCCTAAAACATTCCACAGTAGATCACCTAAACTGAACACACCTAATGGAAAATAGCACAACTTTGCCACTTGTTCTTCCAGGGCATCTCAAACTACTTGAAAACCAGAAGTACACCTCTACTATAGACTGGATGCCTTGACTGAAAGTGCATATAAACTTCATAGCTATTCTCTCAGGATATTTCTCTTGCCTGTCACCAACATCTCTGTACCTCAGTATAATGTTATTTCTCTGTTGTCTAACACCATGACAAACTGTCCAGCATCACACCTAGTTCCTCTTGAGCAGATTGCAATGACCTCGTAATTTATACTGTGTGACACTGGTGCTGAGCTGATCTGATGTTCAGGTCATCCTGTTTATTATTGGGGTGGATATTTCTGAGACAGTAGATCAACAAGTTTTCCCAGCACTGTTTTCAGCAGTGCAAGTATCACAGTAGGTGAGGCTGGGAAAGTTGAACAGATCTTTTCTGTTCCATTGAGACTTTATGTATGAAAATCTACATGAGGCTTCCCTTTGTATTTGCTTAGATCATCAAACTGTAACTTCAACAGGACTTTCAGTATCTGAAACCGAATTGTACAGGACACAAGTATTTTTTTTCAGGTTTCCTTCAGAAACTGTAACTGTGACAAAGTCAGGAGATACTCCTTGTGGTTTATGACAGCTGTTTGGAGTTGTTTCTGTGAGTTGTAGAGGGAAGCAGAAAAACAGACATTGTAAGCCCTATAGCATGAGCCATGTCAATGTGAGGCCAAAAGAAGATTGTCAGGGCACACAACAGTCCTTCACGACTCCTAAAGCCTTCCTTACTCTCATTGCCCTTGTTCTGGAAGCAGATCACCACCACTCCTTGAGAACAGGCATACTAGAGTGGTCCAGTGGTGCTATGAGATCTTTTTCCTTTAAAGGACAGAATTTCCCCTGAACTGACCACTTTAGATCAACCACAGAAAAAAAAAAAAAAAGGACCATGAGAACTAGGTAAGTTTCCATTCCCAAACTGGCTGCGGAGGAGGAAGATTTTCCTGTCGCTTTTATGCTGTTTTAATCAATTTCATGTTTTCTCCCGCTACAGAAGCGAATGGGCTGCTTCAGTGATTTAAACATTTACAGTGCCAGAGCAGTCTAGGCTAGCTGAAACATTTTAGCTTCCCCCCGCCCCGCTTTGTTTGAGGCCAGGTAAATAGATAGAATAAGTCATTACTCAGATCATGGCAGTCTGGATCATTACCCAGAATACAATCTGCCAGTATTTTGTCAAGCTTCCTTCTATTAAAAAGCCATTAGAATACATCTGATGTTCATTTATGGACAGAAGATAAATCATTTCACTTGACAGATAAATAGGAACCCAAGTAACTATTTTTTAATTGTGTCTACTGCCATACATTGTCACTCATGATATATTTAATCATTGCTAATACTTTAATTAAATATATCTTAAATCTGTTTGTCTTGTCAATACAAGAAAAAAACCAGATGGCACCACTTGATAGGGCTTTGAGTTGACTATAGGCTTATTTTTTCATTGGCATGCAATAAAGAATTAAATTTTAAAATATATACATGTTACTAAAGTACTATGCATGTAGGTTTACTTCTGATATTTAGAGAACAAGAACTATTGTAAAGTTGGTGATACTTGAATTTGGAAGTGAAATTAAGAATAGTAGTATCTTTATTAATGAAAAGGACTGTCACATGCTGTTTGAAAATGCTTTGTGTGCATTTGTTGGAATAACTATTTTGAATATACTGGGTAACTTAAATATAGGATATTCCTGTTTAAGTGTGGTTGTATGCCTAGGCTGCATAATTTTCAGTTTTAACAGAATGAAAGAAAACAGTGCTAAGTTTCAAACTTAAAGACTGTTTTATATAACCCTCTTTTTAGTTTTCATATCTTAGTGTGTTGAAAAATGCTATGGCGTGTCCTGAGGATAACTCTACTGGAAATTCAATCACAGTTCATACAAGATCATACTACTCAGTTTGCTTTCTTAGTCCTGGCAGCCTGAACCAGAGATGCTCATGAGTCACCACAGTGTCTCCTTCAGGGCATTATGTAAATTTACAAATAAGACCATCGTGTGATTAACATTTCTTAAGGGTTTATGAGCTTAAAAAAATTAAATGTGGTTAACCTAAACACAACTGATATAATAGAACTTCACAGTTCATACTTTCCATTATTCATCACTCCCTTTTGAAATATAATCTTCTGTGATTTTTTTTTTTTTTTTCTTCCAGAAACATTCCAGGCATAAACTCCCCAAAGTTGTTGGGTTTTTTTGTTATTGCTTTTTTTTTGGTGGAAAATATCAAGACATTTTACATTGCTTTTTCAGAATGTGGTAAAGAATAGAGATACATCCACACAGAGACACACAGAGACATGCGTATTTTTCCCATGGAAACAAACAAACAAACAAACAAACAAACAAACAAAACAAAAACATGATCACACTTAAACAAAAGGAGATGGCCATACCAAGCATCACTGACGTTTTTCACCTGATATGGTCCACATAAAAAGTCTTAAGTTGGAATCTTCAGGAAAAATAATACTCATGCAAGCTGTGGAAAACTTGTAGATGAGCATTTTTCTGAAGGAAGACAACTGAATAATACAAACTGTGATAGCACTTTCCACAGGCTAGGACTTTATCAGTTCTGTAATCACAAAGATGAAGGCCTGGATAAACATGGAGGATGACTTCTTTAAAGCAAGTTTTCCAAAAGAAGCCAGGGCATGTTAGAGGAATACTACTGGAAAATATGTGCCATCCAGTGTGTCTCTGTTTTCAGAAGATTTTTCTTTCCATGGGTAAAATCAGCCCCTTGGCCAGCCAAACTCTCATTATGACTATCTAGCTATTTCTATAGAGCCTTGCAGAAATAAACTTTTTTTTTTCTTTTTTCTGTGGTGTCCCTGCATCTCTAAATAGGCAAATGTAATTATGTTGCTCTGAAAAAGCACCTTCTTTCATGAGCCTTTGTAGACACATATATTTGCTTTCCTATCCATCTTGTTCCACATGGCTGCCTTATAGGTAATCTGTTTAGTGCGAAAGCCTGCGCATGTGTTGCTAGGGACACACCAACACACTCAGTGCTCACAGGGTCTGCATACTCTGAAGAGCATGTTCTGGCTGTGCCTGCAGTTGTGCTTGTTGGGGCACTTCCAGAAAGCAGACAGATCTGGGCCACAGTGTGGATATGGCCTTTTCTGTCCAGAATGCCATATGTAAATATTTCTTGCAGAAATATGTGAATAACTTGCTCGATTTTCTTTCTTCTTCTACATCAGTGTCAAGATGTCATGTCCTAGCTGTTTCTCTGCTGCCATTGGCCTT
The DNA here is from genome assembly GCA_013400195.1 of Aramus guarauna. Taxonomy (NCBI): domain Eukaryota; kingdom Metazoa; phylum Chordata; class Aves; order Gruiformes; family Aramidae; genus Aramus; species Aramus guarauna. The sequence continues at coordinate 1,875,890 of VXBL01007947.1, read as the reverse complement.
ATCAAAATAAGTATTTATAAGGCATAGCATACATATAGATCAAAGATCCAAAGACATCAAAGAATAAACGAATTTCTTAGTCCACATAAAATCTTCACCTTCATCCAATGGGTTGGATGGGAAGAAAGACAGGTCTCAAACACCAAGAGTTTCCAGGGCTGTTGAACAAAGGTACAAATGAGCTTTGAGGACCATCCCACCACTGCCCTCCACCCCATTCCTGCACATGTACATGAGGACATGAGCTACTCAACTCATCTGTTTTCATACATTGATATTTCTTATGTATTAGAAATTTGAACCTCATGTAACTTTATAAGTAATGTTAGAGAAATGGAACTGTTGCCAGAATATGAAAGAACAAGCAAAAGAAAAGAAAAATCCCACAGCTGAGAGTCTCCTTCAAAGAATTGAGAAGGATCCAAGGTGGGAATCCATGAGCACTCTGTGCAGAGTTGTAAGTAACCCTACAACCTAACAAGGTTGTTACCCAAAGTGGACATACTTTGAGAAGTGTGTTTTTACACTATACACTCTCAAAGTGTAATATTTAAGAATGAAATTGGACACTGACATATTAATGAAGAAAAAAATCAGATAATTATGACAGAAAATTAAGACAGGTAAGCTGTAAGAGATAAATTCTCAGAAGAAGCTCATTGACACTTTCTTCTCATAAGGGTAATGATATCTCAAAAGAAGGTCTGAAGTTTAAGCAATAATACTTAAGCAACAATATTTTAGTGATTAATCAACAATACTCACAAGTCTGATTAGTAAGCTGGCATTAAACAGTTGAATTTCAGTGTGATGTAAGCAACTTGATTATTTTTATTGTTGAGGTTTGCTGCAAAAAAGTTTGGCTGAACCTTTAAATAAGTTTTACATTGAATTTATAGGTTTGAATTCACCATGTGAAAACACCTGGAACTTAGACAATAGGCGAATCAGATTTAAGTTAAACATCTGGTACCAGTTTGACACCAGAGCTAGCACTCTCACTTCTAAGACCAAGCCCTGCCTGTAGAGCCTTAACTATGAGGGACCCAAATTAAAGGCTGTTTGGCAAATGAATTTCTCAGTGCTGTAATGCTAGCATAATTTCTGCAGATATCAAGTAGACATTGGGTCAAGTAGAACCAATAGTATTTTACATATAGTGAAGTTGTGTGATTGACCTTCGTATTTCTCAAGTAAAAAGGTCAGAAAAAAGCAGAAAACAGATGCGGTCTATCTGCAGCACTCATCACAAGGTCACAGCTCCACTTGCCTTGTTGTTGCCTACAGCTCTTTGGAGCTTGTGATGATCTGCAGTTTAGGAGGGGGGTGAGCATCAGAGAAGCTCAAAGAAGAGAGACAACCTTGGAATCAGCAGTGGAACAGTAGAGTATCTGCTAAATTAACCCTTTCTTCACTTCAAATAATTGGATGTCTTATTCCTATAGATTTATTTATGAGTCCTGTATTTATGTGTCTTTGGAGTGTCTTCTTTAAAAAAAAAAAAAAAATCATTGCCTTTAACTTCTTGGGCAGCTCTCCAAGCTTTCTTCAAAAGATCAGGCCTTTGCACATGCACACACACAAAATAATATCTGAACTTGCCCTAGGTAGGATAACAATTAAAAGACATATTAGACCTCATATGCCTTTAAGCCCTAAATCACATAGAAGAGCGGGTTTGGGAAAAACAGCTAAAGAACCATTTTGACTGTTTCCATACTACATCAAAGGGATTTTGTTCCTCTTTTTCTGAAACTGGTTGGTATCAGTGAGAGGACAGGAACACGCAGCTGATCACCGGTTGGTTCTTGCCCATGGCGTCCCAACACTTCTGCAGTCACAGGTGAAAAAAAAGCCCAGCCTTTCTAGATGTCCTGCTGCAACTTGGCACAGGATTCTCCCCTGCAGTACATTATCTAGGGCTTCCTTCATTCCAATTTTAAGTGATAAGATGCTTAACTACTCTCCATTACTATTTACAAGTTCAGCTACCTTCATATGAAGGTTTCTGTTTTTTTTTCTAACTGGCAGGATGAAGCTTTATTTCCCTTTTCTGAATTTTCTGAGACACCCGATCTCCCTTGTTATTAACTGAAAATCATGCAAACAAACCACATGCATTTATCCAGGCTGTCATCCAACCCAATTCTCCCAAGTTTCCTGTTTCTCAGCCCTTTGCTTTAAACCTTAGACCACACTGCCTAGTCCAAAATCTATTTAAAATATCACTTATGTATAAATAAGGTTTGGAGTACTCGTAGGATTTTGAAAATCCCAGGTATGAAAATCAATTGCCAACATTCTGTCTTGGTCTTTTGTAAATTCAGGAGCCATTTGCAAATATAATCCAGGTTTTGCTCATCCAAATTTTGCTTGGGACACATACAAGCAGGCATTTTGTGCTAGCCTATCCTCTGTTTAAAGTAAGAAGTGTTAAAGTTGCCACTGTAGGTTTTTGGAGGAAACTGGTAATTCAGACAGAATACAGTCAGTATTGTATATACTCACTGAATATCTTGTTATGAACTGGTAATTACTTGTTGGGTGTTGTTTGATATTGGTAACATTTACAGTAAGAATTCAGGTTTTCTGCCTTATTTCCATAAAATATGAGAATCTTTCCTTTCACTTCAATGTTACTGAGGGAAGCAAGATAAATATATCTGCTCCTTTGGATGACTTAGTTATTTAAAAATAAATCTTTATTTCTTGCAACACTAGGTACTTTCTGTTTCCATACTAATTCTTCTAGGTCTGCCATTATTCCTAGACTATTCATTATGCCTATATGTCATTGGGGATCTCTACCTTTCATGCAACAGGCACGTGTAGGCCTTGTTGTTTAAGCAGCATTCAGATCTGTGGGCATTTTTCTAGGAGCTGGGTTTTTTCAGTTGTTTTTTTTTTTTCCCGAAAAACTGGGCAGCTGCAGGAAGTCGTATGATCGATGGCCCCACAGAAAGAGCAGTGCTCTCTGAATTGGTATTGCACTAGAGATCCTCTAACACAAGTCTGGAGGCTGCTGCCAGGCAAGCCTCGATGACCCTGGGCACCACCGAATTTCTGTTAAGCTTGCATAAGAGTAGTGGTATTTCCCCACTCTCTTTCAAAATATTAGTTTGCGTAAGTCCCTTTTCCTTCCTTGCATTTGGCCAGCTCTCACCAGGCAGTGGATACAGCCGTGCTTATTACAAGTTCAGTCCTGGCACTGCGGGCTTTCACGTGAAGCTCGGGCACGGGCCAGCTCTTGCTGCATTTCTGTAGCAGGTGGTTAGAGGACAACTGCTGATAAGCTGGTTCTCAGTGCTGGTTTGATAATGCTGTGTTGAGTGCCGCCTGGGTGTCACGCTCGCTGCAGAGCTGTATGTGGAGGAAAGGTCAGATCAAGTGGAATTGGCACAACCCTGACCCAAACCTGGGTAAATAGTGCATCAAAAAGCGTGGCCAACCTAGAGAAGACCTACCAAGTATGTAGTCCATGGCATAAAAACAAACAGTACTACCAGGAGCTGTGATCACATATACTGACCAAGTACTGTTGTTTGTCTTGTGGCCCCTCTGTTTGTAAGGACTACAGATTTTGTTATTTTTAACTGACTCTTGTGAAACTGCCTGACAATGCTTCTTTTTTCTTTTTCTTTTTTCTTTTTTCTTTTTTTTTTTAAATCTGGGCACAATGTATTAATACGTTACATTTGTTTACTCCTTATCCTCAAACACATGTGCACACTCATACATCAAGAGATGTCTTGTGCCCTTGATATGTTAAGGGGCTGATTTTCAAAAAAGTTCTGCTCCCATACATTCATAAATTACCAGATTCCCAGAAGAGCATGACCTGGCAGTTTTGTGAACTGGAAATAAATGAGACTGAGATTCTGCCATTAGAGTTTTGGGGGCTTTCTGAGTATGCAAAATCCGAAAGCATTGCTTATTGCTCCATCAGACACTAAGCCACAATCAAAAATATTTGGAAATCATATAAGAACCTGGTTTTCAGGTTACAGGTGTTAAAGAAAACTCCTTAGCCTTGCTCTTGTCTTCCCTAATACGGACTAATGCTGCTTGCTTTTCCCTTTGAATGGTAGCAGGCTCTGGACCTGTCCCTTTTCTGGGACAGAAACTGATGGGCCTATCTTGAGGTTCTCTCAATCTGCAACCCAGAATGTGTGGAAACCTCATCAGACCTGGTAAATCCTTGCCTTCTCATGGGGCTGTTATTCAGTACATGCCCCTCCCTTTGAGCTCGCCCCGTGATAATAAAATGCCTGGTTCAGGGCAGAAAAGTTTTATTTATTTTTTTTTTTTGCTGGAGAGATAAGGTGAAGCTTACACCTAGCCAATGAAAAGTACTGACTTGTACTAACCAGGAGCTGATCTGACCATCTTCTGCTGGTTTTGGTAAGTAAAAAGACATGTATATGCATTACTTTGAAGAAATGAGACATCCCAAGGTACCAGTGCTTTAGGGTTATTTTTGTGAGACTGGGCAGAGCTGTGCAATTCACCATGGAGGGACACATGCTTCTTGTTGCTAGCCAGCTTTTGATTCAAGCAGAAAAAAGACCTCATCATTGAATATTGCTGCTTGATGGGCCAATTATGATTTTTCAAAACAGAAGAAAATTTTTTAAAAATGTGGATTTGCACAGCAAGATATCAACAACAACATTAGCAAAGTTGAAAATGGAAGTCACTGAGACATCTTTGTAAATCAAAACCCTAAAACTCTACAAACCTACCCTAGTCTGTCTGGCACTCTGTGAGGACAGAAATAACATGCTCAGTTCATCCAGAGCTGGTTTTCTCTTGTTTAATAATAGCCTTATTTGAGAGGAAACTCTCCTGCCTTCCTTAATTTACCAAATAATTGCTAAATTAAACTTGAAGCAGGTGTAAATTTACACTGCCCCCCTGACACAGCAGGCACAAAAGGACTCTGATTCCTGTGCTAGTGTTTCCAGCACAGTATAACTAAGGGTTTAGCTGGGGAGCTGCCTCTGCAGAGGCATATAAGAAGAGGTTTTATTTTTTTAATGTCTTCTTACATAAAGGTTCTGGACGTAATGCAAGGTACTTATTCTTAGAAAAGGCTTGGGCTGTCCTTTAGGGGGAAGAGGGCAATAGTGACTATCTTCTAGGCTTATGGTTTCTTCCAAAACCTGAAAGAACATTTTGCTTATACCAGATCAATTCCAGACATACTAGCATGCTGGCTGGGACCAAGAAATTTAAAGAGGGTAGGAGATTTTACCTTTCTTCATATGCATGTCCCCTAGCATATTTCTGTTGCATTCTGTAGTAGAATAATTTTTTTAGCCTCTGGCTCAAGTATGTTGATGCTTTTAGTGTTGATGATCCCTTATGCACTGTAAATGGAGTTAAAATAACAGTCTTTGAAAGAACACTTGGCATTCAAGCATAAAGAGACTCAAATACCCCACAACAAAGATGATAGTCACTTATCATCCCTATGCTCCAGACTGACTGCCCTCAAAATTCTTCAGCTTAAAGCTGTGATGGTCAGGGCCTGGGGTGTATCACAGACTTCCTGGCTTTGTCCTCGGGGTTATTGCAACAGTTGTGCTGTGCTGTGCAAGGACAATGAGATGGTGGGAAAGGGCTCTCAGATCTGGGGTATGACTTCTTTGCAACTGGTACTTAAGTTTGGGAATTGTGTCACATGAGGAGACCCAGTAATGTGGCTACAGTTAAATGACTGCTTTACCTCTTACGCACTAAGAGGGGTACTCTGTGTGGTAGTCTGGTTGTTGCCTTTGGAGAGTTCCTGCAAGGCCTTCAGAAATCTGGGTGACTCTTGCTTTGCATTAGCTAATATTCCCAATATGTGCACAGGAAAACCTGAGCACAGAATCAATCACTGGGGACTTTGTCAAGGTTAAACAGTGAATTAGTTGTAGTGATTAATTACATCTCACCTCTTAATTCCCGAGCAATTAGAGAATCATACTGCCTTGCAAAATAATTCCTATGCCTTCCCTTTATTCCTCCACATTATTTTCCCACAGATCTCCTTGAAAGCTCGAGGGTGGACATGCTGTTTTCCAGCCTGGAGTCAAGACCTGCAAAGAGCCAACTGTGTATTTGATTTCTGCAGTTGCTCTCAGACCAGACCCTTGGTGGTTGTTTAGCCTGGAGAGCCAAATAGCTCTGGGGCAAAGTAATCAGTCTCCATGCATGGTTTGCAACTAGTTGTAGTACAGAAGAAGCCTGGAGCACTGGATGTCTTTTTACAATACTGCGGTACTCAAGCAACTAGGATATGTTTAAGACATGCCAGCTTCTTAACCCCAAGAGTCTACATGATAAATATGCTATAGCAGGTTAGAACATGGAAAGAAATCTCCCACCTTCCCCTTATGGCATAGTGTTTTCACACTCAGAGCAACAATTTTTTATAGTATCACACTATAGGGATAGTTTAATGTTGTTGTCCAAAAGCAGTAAAAGAAGTCACAGGGTAAAAATATTTTCAGGTTTGTGTGCTCAAATTGAGGCTTCTGCCTTTTCTTTATTTGGCTAAACTTTGTGATCTGTTTTTTGGACATTCTCAGTATCAATTTATTAATGTATGTCTTCATGAGGAAAAAAGGCAGGAAATGCACAGCTGAGATTGTTCATTACAGTTGTTCCATTTAATTTGGGAAGTTCTAGGCTGTGAGCTTTACAACGAACGTCTCAAGTCCAGCTCTGTGAGAGGACTTGCCTTTAAGAGGTGTGTTAGTTTTGTCATGTTGGGTTTGTTTTATGAGAGAAGATTCTAAATCTGGCTTAGTTTAGGGATGCTGAAATAGAAAGATTTAACAGTCTGAAAAACTGTGATATAAATACCAAGGAGAAAGGGGCAGGGGAAAGGAAATATTTAGGATGCTAGGCAGGATAAATATAAGCAAAGGAAAATTGAGATGGAACATCATAAGAAAAATCTTGGAAATAAAATGTGTTCAGCTGAGTTGCAAGTAGAGTTGCATAATCCTAACTCTTTAGGACACTCAACATTAGATTAGAAATACATCGGATTAGAAATACACCAGAAATGTAACTATATATCTATAAGTTCTATCTGTAGAATCTGCCTAAAGAATCTGCCTACGCTTTCTGTGTTTGTCCCCTTTTTCTCCATTTCCTCTTAAAGTACTTCTCGCTGCAATAGCAGAAAGGATGTTGGGGGAAATCTGCTGAAGCAGGGAAGTGGTCTGCACAGACTATGGACCTGTTCTGGACACAAGCTCAGGAGGCTGGTCCTCTTTCTTTAGCAGATCACTGTGAGCACGTTCTCATGTAAAGAGGCAGGATTTCCTGGGAACAAATCCTTATAAAACCTTTCTTTCAACCCCTCTGCTAAAACAATGTTTCCACGTAACCTTACAGCTATCTGAGAGTTTCAGATCCCCAAACCTAGCTGAACCTGAATGAAAGTGGCATCACTTCTTCTCTCTCTGCCATGTAGGTCATTATATTACAAAGCTAAACATCCCACGTGGTTTTCCTATGTGTCTACTAAACCAGATGTATCTTTAATAGTGGATTTGGCTTTTCTGCATTGTCTAGTGAGGCAATAGAAATTAAGTTCTCTCCAATACCAGTGTGCTAATTTTTTTTTTATTATTATTATTTCAGTTGTCTTCAAACAGTGGCTTTAAACACAGGGCAGAAGGTAAATTTGAGTCCTTTCCAGCTTTGGATTGCCAGGAGATTTGCTAGAGTTGAGTAATTTTTTAAAAAAAAAGTTATTAAAGCTGGCAGGCAGGATTCAGCCATTACCAGGATTTCGTATAATACTTCTATTGCCTTACACACTGCCAGTTGCTAACAGTACATGGAGCAAATCCTAGGTGGCCCAGCTTCTGGAAGCTGTATGCTGAATTAGTTGAAAAGGACTTGAGACACATTGCCCAAATGTCAGGCTTTTTTTAGATGGTAAGTCATCCTGCAGCTTAAAACTAGAAATGGATCCAGACAAACATCCCTGAACTTGAGAGGAAATATGGATACAAGCTTTGAAACTAATATTTTTCTCTACTGGAAAAGAACCCCCTAATTTTCTATTTATCCCATTCCTCCTTTCCCTAACAAAGCAGTATTTTTCTGATCATGTGAATTTTATTTACTGACTACCAAGTAATTACATAGTGAGTAATTGGATGGCTTCACAGGACTGGAAATGGAATACTGACTGCCTAACCTGTAGGTGAGTATTTCGGCTCTGTGCTACCCCAGGAGTGAGGGCAGGTCAGTCTCAAACATCTGCTGCATGCCGTCTGGTGGGATTCAGCCCAGTGCAGTCAGGTGCGTGCATCACACGTAACCACTAGCTCTGTCGGCAGCCGTGGGAAAGGAACGAGAGATGGTTCTTAGGAGGAATGTCCCGCTTTTTGTCGTTGTCTGGATGGACTGTGTCTGTGCCTATCTGAAGAATATAGAAGTACTTGTAGTAATCCAAATCTCAATTTGCTCATGCTGAGTACCTGCCGAGCTCTGTTATCTTTCACTGACACTAGATGAAAATTAAATATTTGATTTAGCTGCAGGATTTTAAGTGACTGCCTAAATCACTGCTCAAAAGTAAATATGATTTTAAAAGAAAACCTTGTAGTACAGAAACTGCCAGAAGGAACCAGTACATGGCACTACTTTAGTTGAGAGAGGGCAACAATTCCTGCCATTTCACAGCAGTGGAGCTTTTCTTTCTGACCCAGCAGCAGTTGATTAGTTACCCTGAACTGTTGTAATCTGCACCAGGTCCCCCTAATATGCCTGGGTTTTTGCTTAAGAAAGAATGGTGAAAAAAATGCAGCCCAGCTGTTACAATATAGAAACTTACAACAGGAGCAAAGCTTATGAAAAGAAATCCAGCACAGAGAGAGCTTTTATTCAGATGGATAAAGGTTTTTCTCTCTCTCGCTTTTTTTTTTTTTTTTTAAATCCCATGGAACTTTTTCCTCCTATAGCTTTTGTAAATCTTCTTCCCCTTGTTGCTGGGAGATTTAAAACAAACAGCCAAACAACCCAGAGTATTTAATGAACTCTGAATTGCCTTGCTATTAACTGAGAGAATTTCTAGGTTTCCCACTTCCCCAATTGGCCTAAAATCACAAAAATAACCTCATCTTGTTATAATCCTATTTCACAACTCGTTTTTCACTGCTTAATTCCACCCGAGACTGGATTTTCTTTCTTCTTAGTTCTCATTTTTCCCCTACCACACATGTATCCACTCTTCCTCTCTCTCACAAACAAGCTTGCTCACACACCCCCACACATCCATGCTCACATACATCAGGAGTGGTTTACAGCTCAATTTGAAAGATGTTTCTTAA